>JAGFNQ010000728.1:304103-326694 GCA_024364735.1 Boesenbergia rotunda | reverse complement strand
TGCTTGCTTCAGTCCATATATGGATCGTCGAAGCTTGCATACTTTGGTTTTATCAACCGATGTGAAACCTTCAGGTTGTATCATGTATACATCCTCAAGCAGGTTTCCATTAAGGAAAGCTGTTTTTCACATCCATTTGCCATATCTCATAAATCATAATGAGCTGCTATGGCTAGGAGTATCCGAATGGATTTAAGCATAGCTACTGGCGAATAGGTTTCGTCATAATCAATTCCTTATTTCTGACGATATCCTTTTGCCACTAGTCTAGCCTTAAAGGTAACAACATTACCTTCCATGTCGGTTTTCTTCTTGAAAACCCACTTGCACCCTATGGGCTTGATCCCTTCAGGTGGGTTAACCAAGTCCCAGACTTGATTTTCGTACATGTAATCCATTTCCGACTTCATGGCTTCAAGCCATTTGTCCCTTTCTGAATTTTTCAGAACGTCTTCATAACTGATAGGTTCGTCATCGCTTATGAGTAACACGTCGTTCGATTCACTTATGAGAAATCCGTATCTCTCTGGAATATTGCGTGTCCTATCAGACCTACGAAGAGGTGGTGTTGTTTTAGGTTCAACTGATAGCTCATCATTATGAGTTATTGGTTGTGGGTCTAGACTAGGTGTCTCTGTAATGTCTATTGGAGTTTCTTGAACTTCATCAAGTTCAATGTCACTCCCACTGTTTTCTTGTAAAAGAAATTCTTTTTCCAGAAATACAGCATGCCTTGAAACAAACACCTTTTGTTCAAGGGATGATAGAATTGGTAACCCTTCGTTTCCTTAGGGTATCCAATAAATAGACATTTATCAGACTTAGCATCCAATTTGTCTGATACAGTCCGCTTCACATAAGCAGGACAACCCCATATCTTAAGGTGAGTTAAGTGAGGTTTCTTACTATTCCATGTCTCATATGGAGTAGTAGAGACTACCTTGGTCGGGACTCTGTTTAGCAAGTAAAACAGCTGTCTTAAGTGCATAGCCCCAAAAGGATTTTGGAAGAATTGCATGATTCATCATAGACCTAATCATGTCCATCAAGATTCGATTGCGCCTCTCAGATACACCATTATGCTGTGGTGTATACGACGGAGTCCATTGGGACAATATCCCATTGTCCCTTAGATAATCTTGAAACTCTTGACTTAAGTATTCACCACCCCGATCGGATCGAAGTATCTTAATACTTTTGTCAAGCTGTTTCTCTACTTCATTTTTGAACTCTTTGAATTTCTCAAAAGCTTCAGATTTGTGTTTCATCAAGAACACATACCCGAATCGTGAGTGATCATCGATAAAGGTAATGAAGTAGCTATAGCCTCCTTGTGCAAGAGTTGACATTAGTCCACATACATCAGTATGTATTAAACCAAACAATTCTCCCACTGGATTACCTTTTCCGGAAAAGGGTAATTTGGCCATCTTGCCTTTTAAGCATGATTCGCATGTATCAAATGAACCGGGTTCAAATGATTCCAAAATTTCACATCGGTGTAATTTGGTCATGCGTTTCTTACTTACATGGCCAAGACGACAATGCCACGTGTAGGAGTCTATTCGATTATCTATTCAAGCACGTTTATTGCTAACTTCGATATTGAAAACGTCATCGGATAAATCTAACGTGTAGATACCATTGCACAAAGTTCCATTCCCATAAAGAACGCCATTTAAAGTTATGTAATAACAATTGTTACTAAAAGTTAAATGATAACCCTTTTCATTCAAACATGAAATAGATACAATGTTCTTTATTAACGAAGGAACGAAATAACAATTATCCAATTCTAAGACATGTCCAGTAGGGAGCTTTAGCAAATATGTTCCGATGGCAACAGCAGCAATCTTTGCTCCATTTCCAACTCGCAAATTCGCTTCTCCCTTGACGAGTCTTCTTCTATTCCTTAGCCCCTGTATGTCATTACATATATGTGAGCTACACCCAGTATCAAGTACCCAGGTATTTGAGGAAATAGAGTGGCATTCAATAACGAAGATACCTGAAGAGGATGGGGCATCAGATGCCTTCTTCTTCAAGGACTCAAGATAAACCTTGCAGTTTCTTCGCCAGTGACCCTCCTTGCCATAGTGATGGCAAGTGCCTTTTGGTTTCTTTTCAGTCTTTTTGGCCTTTTTCTTCTTTCCCTTATTCTGTTCTTTGGCCTTCCTCTTAGAACCATTCTTCGAGGAATCAACTAACAGTACCGTCTTCTGATCCTGCTTTACAGAAGGCTCTATAGTCTTCAGCAGGTTGAGCAATTCAGGAATGGTAGTCTCCAGCTTGTTCATCCGATAGTTCATCACAAATTGTGAATAACTTTTGGGCAAACAATGCAGAATTAAGTTAATACTTAGTTCATGATCCATTGCAAAACCGAGTGTGCTCAGTCGCTCAATGTACCCCAACATCTTTAACACAAACTGTGTGGCAGAAGTGCCTTCCTGCATCCTAGAGGTGAAAATGAGTCTGGAGACTTCGAACCTTTCGGATCTCGCCTGCTCTTCAAATAACTTATGAAGATGGAAGATGATGGTATAAGCATCCATATGCTCATGCTGCTTTTGCAGCTCAGGTACCATAGAGGCTAGCATGATGCAACTCGCAAGTTCAGAATCGGTCACATGTTTCTGATAGGCCACTAACTGGTCTGGAGTTGCATCTTCTGGAGGACGGTTGGGAAGTTGGTCTTCAAGGACATAAGCAAGCTTCTCTGCCTTAAGGACTATCCTCAGGTTTCGAAACCAATCCATGAAGTTTGGCCCAGTCAGTTTATTGGTGTCCAAAATGGAACGCAAATTTAGAGAAGACATGATCGAGTGATTATCCTAGAAATATAAATTGAGCTTATGTGAGAAGAATGATAAAGAATGTATCAACATACATTAATAAAATCCTATTTATTTTTCGAATTGAATAACCCTTTTTATCAATTCGGGAGATCGTAGGAACATCTCCAAATAGGTTGATATCCAACCATAGATAAGAACAATCATGGTTGTGGTCATCAAGTTATTCTTAGCTATGAAGGTAGGTAATTATACCGATTACATATCACATATATGTAACTATCACTTTATGCTATCAACTAATTGAATGTTTGCATAAATCATTGGGTTGTTAACTCATTAACAAGTATGCAACGATATACATAGCACCCAACTTTACCTCTCTTTACATCGACCTTGGCTGTGGCACAACAAATCGATGCTCCAAGCTTAAGGCTGACCCATTAATCAAGAAATAGTTTTAATATGGTTGGAGCTCATTCAACCATTTAGTCAGGCTTGGATGTGTCCAACAACCAAAACTAAGGATTGACCTCTAACTCCAACTATATTAATCATAAACTAATTCCATGGTTTGAACATGTTGAGGTTCAAGCCGGGCATGGATGTGTCCATCAACCCAAACGAGAAACAAAACTCCGGTTCTAACCATATTAATGGAAGGTGTTAGCCTTAATATTTTGTAAGGGGTTTTGGGTCTCATCCTTTCTTTTCAAAGCACATTCATGACATATAATTATGTCATGACTAACGATTTCCTTAATAAAGTATGTATGTGACTTAATTTATCAAGTCTCATTAATTGGACTAGGAACCGGATTTCCTAATCTCGATTTCATACTTTATTCAAGGAATTGTTTTGTGAAATAATTTCTTAAATTGTCATAATCAATTTCGGAAATAATATGTTTAAGACTTTGATTTCTCTAAATCGAATCTTATTAAATTAAGAGACAATTCCCTTAATTCAACCACATTATTTTCATGAAAATCTCTTTTAAGAAAACTCTATAGGAAATCATTTTCCTAATTAATTTTGGAGACAACAATATGTAAGAGCATCACCTCTTAAATCAAATAAGAAAATTATCCCAAATTTCCAAGATTTGATCACATATTTTATTTATGGATTAATTAATTATAACAAATTGTTTTCTAAGGGTGGCTCCCCGAGGCTCAGATACCCAAAGAAAAGAAATTTGTCGTAAATCCAATTTGGTCCGCTCCCCGAGGCGTAACCAAATTAAACATGACAATTTTATTCAAAATGGGAAATTAAATTACAACAACTAACTTTAAATTGGACGGCTCCCCGAGGCTCAATCCAAAATAAAGAATTTTGTTAATAATTTAAAACCAATTCGAATTTAATTGTCAATTAATGATCCATAAATTTGTCTAGACTTTCTTGAAAGAAAGTGCCCAAAATTGCGAGATTTCATAATAGGTTTTCAGAATAATTGTAAGTTTCTGGTACAAAGAAAACTTACATATTTCCAAAATTGAAAAATTTCCAAAATAGGAAATTTCCAAAATTGGAAAGTTTCCAAAAATGAGAAGTTTTCACAATTATCATAAAATTTCAGAAACTAGGATATTTCAAGAGTTTGCGAAATTTAATAAGGATTTCCAAACTTTGAAATTCCTAAATCTAAAATTTATTATAATTGGAAAGTTTCCATAATTGGAAAATTTTCCAAAATTAAGATCATGACAAAGTTTTCCGCAAAACAATTATATGATTATGTCGAACACTAACCAGCTCTGATACCACTGTTGGGACCAGGTGCATGTCGACATGGATACGGGTTCGTAATTTAAAAAAATAATTACGTGCAGCGGAAGAATTAGCATAAATAATTTCTCAAATTATTTTTAACCACGTATATAGCATGCAACCTTATGATGTATGGACATGATCATAAATTAAAACTTTGCAGAATGTAAACTAATTTACTTAATACCTCGCGTAACTCGAAGTAAGGGACGAGATCCAACCGTAGCGTCCCTTGGAAGCTCCGCCTCTATTCGCGTCCACGCCGAGTTCTCTTCGGGATGACTTCGCAAAGCCACGAGTTTCGTGCCGACAAGAACTACTAGATTCTCCAAAGGCACAACTAGAATATCAAGAGAGAGAGATGGAAACTAACCACCAAGTAACGGAATCAAGATTCCGTGAAGGAAGGAATGAGTCGCGACCCGCTTCGTCTTGGTGGTGGCTCACGGCAAGGGAAGGTGGCGCCGACCCTAGGGGAGGAGAGAGGGCGCCGACCCTAGAGAGAGAGAGGGCGCCGGCCCTAGAGAGAGAGAGAGGGCGCCGGCCCTAGAGAGAGAGGGAGAGAATAAGAGAGAGAGAGCTTGCTACTTAATCTCTTAAATTGGAATTCAAGCCTTGCCTTGGTTCCTTTATATAGTAGTCTCTCCATCGCCAAGTCTTCCCTTTAACGGAATAAATTTTCATAAGAAATTTATCCTATAAATTTTCTTATGAATTATTCCGTTATGCCAAGTTTTATTATAACTAAATTTATAATAAAAACAAACACATCTCTTCTTTTATTATGGAATAAATTTTCACAAAAAATTTATTATATAAATTTTTCTTATCATGGAAAAATCAATTCATAATTGATTTTATAAAATAAACCATTTAAAGTTTATTTTAATTTCCATGAAAATAAATTTATTTACATAAATTTCTTTTATATAAATTCCTTTATATTTATTTATCCATAATTTTATAAAACAAATCGCGCTTGATTTATTTTATAATTTAAACCAAATAAATTGGTTTCCCTCCTTTATTATGGCCGGCCAAACCAAAGAGGGTGGGCACCCTCTTTGGCCGGCCACACCAAGCCAAACCCCTTGCGAATTAAACTCATTTAATTCGTCCAATAAACCTTCAAAAGACTTAGCCATTTTAAGCTTCCGGTGCGCCTCTGATAAATTCATATTCGACTTATTTCTCTTGATCGGAAAATCCAATTTTCAACTCATTTTAAATCCCTCGGATTACTCGTAGTGCGTGTGACTAAATAGACTTTCAATATAGGTTGGCCGTCTATAATCAACCAATTATAGAACGATCATGAGTTGCACCTAGTAGTACATCATGACCCCCAATTAATCGAAAGATCAACGGTTGACCTCAAAAATAATTCTGAAACCCTTCAGCAGCTATAATGAGTCGTGCCTCATTCCCTTCACCATCTTATACCCACTTGATTCAGGGCACGGTCTATGTGTGTCAGTCCCCACTAGGCTGACTACGTCACACCTAGCCCAAGTAATTTCTTTCTCGTCCAACGGATTCTAGTTACTCTCATGTTTTTAAGAGACTCATACTCTAAACATGTCATGCTCTGGCTAGAGGCTTTGAGTAACAATCCGACGATAGGCCTTGGGTATGCATCTCCTCGCAAGGAATGGTGAATCCTTTGTAGGCTGTTCAAACATCTTCGGGCATTTCGGCTTATACCCAACCATCCTGGGTCCACACCTCCTTGGAGATGCTTGCTTAAGATGTTAAAGTATAAGTCTCCATGACCAAGATGACTTGAACACCACAAGTCAAAGGAACATCGCACTTAAGCTACAGTAAGAACTTCACTGACATGTATATATATAGACAACCATGTGAAGTTTTACAGCCAGTCACTCCAATAAACTAGTTCCCTTAGCTAGCATTCATGTTTATCTCCGGGCATCCCAATGTCATCAGCCAGTGAGAATCAGCTGATTAGAGAATAACCCATGCTAGTCTCAACAGAATTGATAGTGTCCGTATTTATCAATTCATCGACTAGGGATATTTTCAATACTTCACAATTGCACATGTAGAGATAATCACTAGTTGTGATTCCATCATAAATTCTCTCATGCTGTGAATTGTATTGCGGACTTTCAGTAAATGAGTTTAAGATCCCAATCAAATACATAAACATGTATACTCAAATAGTGAATTTTCATTTATTAAAATAAATGTTTACAATCATAAGGCGATTGCCTTAGGACACTTCTCTCATATTATTAACAGCAAGGTTCTCACTATAACTGATCAGGCTAGAGCTTGATAGGTCAGGAGGTGCTCTGATCGGTCTGCAGATCGATCAGGCCACACCCTGATCGGTCTGGTGACCGATCAGGAGGGTTGGGCTGCGAACCTGAAAAGACTTGGATCGGTCTGGTGATCAGTCCCGGAGAAGTCGCGATTTCGGGTTTCTCACTGGGGACCGATCAGGCTGGAGCTTGATCGGTCTGAGCCCATCCTGATCGGTCTTGTGACCGATCAGGAGTCACTCTGATCGGTCCGGTGACAGATCAGTAGCTGATAGCTTTAATTCAAAAGCGCTGTCAAACGTCTGATTGCGTGCTGATTCACTACTGATACACTACTGATTCTTGCTCTGATATGTGATTCTCTGATTATTTGCTGTGCTAATGACCTGCTAGGTGTGCAGATGACAGGGATGGATTCAAACACTCAAGGAGGGTCAATGGGAGTCTTTTCTTGGAGCAGGTTTGTCCATTTCTTCTTCGCAGGAATCAACGACTTCTGGCGCGAACTGCAACGGCTGAGAAGCTGATGACCTGGGGCTCGACTGGAGGGGATTCAGTGAGTTCAGAAGAGGTCAGGGATAGCTGGGCTGTTGCAAGTGAGCAGCTGACGAGCTCCAGAGGAGCGTCTGTGACCTAGCGATGCTGGCGATGCAAAGCAGGTTAAGCTGCGGAGTGGAGAAGGAACTGATACAGAACTCTACGTGAACTCTTCTCAACCTGTGTGCTCTTGCGACAACTTTGATCCATCTCTTTGAGCAAGCAACTGTGATTCTTGAGCAACATACTGATACTTGAGGACTTGGAAGAAACAAAGGAGCTTGGCGAGTCCATCAACAAGAAGACATGAAGAGCAGATAGTTCTTGCGTGAGATCTGGGCTGAGTGGAGCTCGGTGAGGAGCTCGCTTGTGTTCTTACTGTCCTAAGTGCTATGTAAGCTTCCTTTGTGCTTAATTTCATATACACTGATTGAAACGTTGTGGAGAGGTTACTTCACCGAAAAGGAGGTTGCATTCTATCCGAATTTTTCGGGGCTTGATCTGCCGACGATCAAGGGATCGCCCACCTTAAGGGCATGCCAAGGAGTAGGGGCAAGTTATCCCCGAACCTTGTAAACGAGTCTTGTTAGCGTTTTTGGTTTGATTTTCATTCCTGCAGTTATACTCTATTTTGTTTTTGCTTCCGTTGTGCTACTAACCCTAACTGCAGAGAAATCCTAAAAGTGCAAGAAGTTTGTGTCTGGCTATATTCACTCCCCCCCTCTCCAGTCATCCAAGGTCCAACAATCTATCCATGGGATAAATGGTATTTTAAGTCTATTTATCCCTTCAATTTCATTACATTCTTCTTCATCTAGGGAATATTCACCTCTACTCTATAACTCTCTTTTTCCATTCTTTTGTTCTTCTTTCTGTTTCTTTTTTCTAAAATAGTCCATTTGGACTTATTGTGGATTTCTTGAGATACTTTTTTATGACCAGATATATTTTCAAGTATATTTCTAATGTGCTCCTTGATCCTATAAACTCCACTCAATATTATTTTCCCACACAACTTGCATTTAACTTTGTTGAGATTCTTAGAATCATTCAAAATCTCAAACTTCCATTTGATGACAATTGACTTTCTGATAAGAATCTCAATTCAGGTTGCGTGACGGATGTCGTGAAGATAGATTATTTAATATTATTACTTATTGTTAATCACTTCGTTAATTGTAATAACCTAAAAAGAGATTTTAGAATAAAATCAACAACTTTGGGTGCTATGTGATTTAACCTTCTGATTCATCTTATCCAATATTTTTCTCATAATCTTATTAAACCTTCGATATTTAATAAGTAAAGGACCACTACTTCAACTTCAATTGAATTCATAAATCACTTTAAAATTTATTTTTGTCTCAAGCTCCAATTTTATCAGCCAAAACATAAATCACTTTGAAATTTATTTTTTTCTCAAGCTCTAATTTTATCAGCAAAAAAAAATAACAAAATAAGATACTTAAGCAGAAACATATTTTCTTTTCATTAAATCGAGCGAAGTAAATTATCTTTCAATTTGCAAGTATCCAAATCAAAACAAATTACCTTTTAACTTCAATAAATATTGTGAGTGGACGATGAAATGACGTTTACAAAGGATGAGAAGTTTCTCAAGGATATCGGTTTGACCAACTTATTATTCAATCTCTTTCAAGTTGCTCACTTGAAGAAAGATGAGACAATAAATTACTCTTTAAATCGATTTATCCAACGTTTTAACTCTTTAATTTTTTCAAAACATGAGTTTCTTCATTCACTCTAATTTTTTCAACTCTAATTATTCAGTACGACGAAAATGAAATTTAATATTAGTAGCAAAGATAAACCAACAAATCGATCTCCTTATTAGACCAAAGTTTTGTTGGAACAATCTATGATCCGGAGTGACCATGTGTTTTGATATTTGGGCAAAGAATTTAAGTTAGGTTTACCAGGTTTGCAAGATACACATAGGCATAATTGGACGACTTCGGGTTCGGTGCAAGATGGCATGAGGAGACAAGCCGTGGGCTTGTATGCATCCAAGGGACCGTGGACAAAGAAGGAACGATGAGTCGAGAGAAGCACACTTCGAGGCATACGCAAAGGATGACATGAAGACGCGGGTTCGTATGCTTCTGAGGGGCGAGAGCCAAAGTCGAAGAAGGCTTGAAGGCAACAGGTCGAAGCTGCAAAGGAAAAGTCAGCTGAGTCATGAGGGTCCGAATGTGAGAGAATTATACTCGGGAAGGGAAACCCTAGGTTTAGGGTTTGGGCAGCTAACTGATGCTTGGATCAGTTGACTGGTAGTTGACACAGAAAGATCAGTCGACTGATCTTCTGTGCAATCGACTGGTGTCGGCTGGGAATTCGAACGTTGGGCTGCAACGTTCGGATTTGGTTGGGACCAGTCGACTGGTGTGGCACCAGTTGAATAGTAACGGCTAGTTCAGCCACAAGCTCTATTTAAGGGAGTTCGGTTTGGCTAGCTAAGGTTGACGAAATTCTTTGGTTAAAGACCAATTAATAGTCTTTATGCTCAGGAGTCTTGTGCGAGTTGTGGCGAGGTTTCTCCACTCACAAGAAGCTACGTGAGCTAGCCGGAGGTCTTCCAGGGAGTCATCCACCGACGGATCGGGATCATCCACCTTACGGACACATCGTGGAGTAGGAGCTTTATCTCCGAATCACGTAAACGATTTATGTTAGCATTGTTTTAGTTTGTAGTTTGTATTTCCACTTGTGCTTGCTAACACGTGTAGGAAGAACCGCCAATCAAAGTGGGTGATCGGCTATTCACTCCCCTCTAGTCGTACGCATCGATCCCCAACAAGTGGTATCAGAGCAAGGTTGCTCGTCTACGAACTAACAGTCGGGAGAGCAAGAGGCTAGAGGAAATGACGTTTGAAGAACACTTAGGGGACGATATCAATGTTCCACCTCCCTACGATCACAAGTGTTTCGATTATTGGAGGATACAGACAAAAGTGTGGTTCAATATGGATTGAGATCTAATGATCTCACTCGAAAAATCATTTGAAGCCCCGAAAGATAAACATGGGAAAAAGCTCCAACCACAATATTGGAATGAGGAGCAACACATAAGATCAAAGGCAAATGATATGGTAATATCAATTTTACTTAATGTTTTGCTTAATAATATAATTAGTCGTGTAGATAAGTACAAGTGTGCTCATGAATTATGGAGCAAGGTGATTACTCTTCATGAAAACCCTACACGAGTAGAAGAAGAAGAAGAGCCCAAAGAAATGAGCTTAATGATCGAAGAAGAGGGGAAGGACCAATCGGATGAGAAGAGGAGCTCAACATCGGAGGAGGAGAAGAAAGAAGATGGGGAATTATCCACCTCCTTAAGTGAAGTGACATAAAAAAATGAAGAACCATCTACTTCATCAAAGAGTGAAGAAGAAGTCTCCACTTCAAGGATTAAGGAGGAGGAGAGACTATCCTCAATACCGGAGCAAGAAGAAGCTTCCACCTCCACCAAAGCAAAGTCAAAAGACCACATTATTTACTTTGGGTGCAATGAGAAGGGACACTACAAGGATAAGTGTCCATTGGGTAAGAAAAAGGAGGTAAACCCTAAACCTAAGTCAATTTCTTTAAAATCTAACATGGGTTATACGGAAAAGAAGGAGAAAAAGCACATTAGGTGTTTCACGTGTGGTGAGCTAGGACACTACCACACCAAATGCTCAAAGAAAGGAGAATTCAAGAAATTGGAGCATTCGAGGAAGTTAGAGAAAAAGGAGACGAAGAAAAACTCACATCGAGAGGGAACTACAAGGGTAAGGGAGATAATCCCTAACTTTAGGTGTAATTCAAATTCCTCCATGGATATTAGAAATAATGTTAATTATTTTCCCATGCATAATTTTGGATTTAAATATCATGATAGGAGTAGAGTTAATAATGTAGATCAAACCCCTAGGAAAATCATGCAACATGATAAATTCAAAATCATTAGACCTAAGGACCAAGACATTAATCCCAAGAAGGGAAGACACATGCCTAGAATGGGTAGGTCTAGGAATGTCCAAGGTAGACGTGCTGATTCTAGGTTTAGTAGCCTAGAAAGGAAAAATCAAGCTTTGAGAGCAAAACTTGATAAATTAGAGAAATCTCTAGATAGATTCACTATTGGATCTAAGGGTTTAGGTATTGGGTGGACACAAACCCAACAATGATAGATCGGGTTTATGATATCGATCTAAGTTCTCCAATGCTATGGAGAAGTCATATGCAAGGGTGTCATATGACTATAGCAAGGGGAGGCCCAAAAATGACAAGGGAAAGTCATTTAAAGGGAAGAAAATCTTAACTAAGGACAAGGTGTCCAAAGTTAAGAAGGTTAGGTTTGTAGGCCAAAAGTCACCAGAGGTACACCGGTGTGACCTTGTATTTGTAGAAGAGTCACCTAGAGAGGTGGCTAAGGCTAAGAGCTCAAGGGGGAGCTCTAGAAGCCAAGTTGGGACCCATGGTTAATAGATCTCGGTAGGATATCTCCCGGAAATCTAGATGGACCATGGGATGTGCCAAAGGATTTGGAGACGGACTTGAGTCTTAATTCTTGGGTTTTGACACATTGGAATTGAGTATCATGCATAAAAATGTGACATTAGGGTCATATTGCATGAAAATTAGTTTTTAATGTATAGATGTCATATAAACCAATGCTAGGGATGCATTGTGATTTGGTATGGGCAGATGCATCAAGAAGAGGTCAAAACTAGGACTTTATATCAAGGTTCAATTGAGTCATTTAGATAGTTTTAGATTTTGTGTCAATCTTGGGATTGGTGATAGATACATTTTTGAATGTATTTTTTCCAAGTAGACACGGGTACCACAAATATCTCAATAAAATTTGAGAATTTTTGGAGATCTATGGAATTAGTTATGCATTTCTGAAATTGGATTCAGAATGTTGAAAAGGCTGAAATCAGGGTATCAGTCGACTGATAATTTTGTGAGTTTGGTTTTCTACTAGGTCAGTCGACTGGTAACTATCTCAGTCGACTGATACAGACTGAAACTATTTTTCAGCAATCGAAAAGTGTCCTAATGATGTAAAATAAGTGTATAATTCTTTGAGGGGTTAATACACAACGTTTATGATTATTAGAGGTTAAAGAATCCAATAATTGAGATATTGTTGGAGCCCTTTTGATGTGTGACAAAGGGGGAGAAGTGTTAGGCTTAAGTGGGAAACCAAACACGCCTTTGTAAGAAATCCTAGGTTAAGGGGGAGCTTAGGTAAAAGGGGAGCATTGTTGCTCATTGCTCATTTACTGGCAAAGGGGGAACCTTGTAAAGGTTCTTAAAAAGCCTTTGTAAGTCCAATGTAAGGGACCTTGGAAAGGTTCTTAAAAAGCTCGTTTTGGTAAAAATCCTAACTTTTGGGGAGTTTAGGTGTGGAGACGCCTTGTGATAGGATCCATGCATGTTTGCATTGCATATGCATTGGCGGTATAAGTTCAAGGTGAAGCCTTGGCAACGTAAATCCAAATGTTTATTTAGCATTGTATTTACTATTTGTTTTCCCTAACTTAAACGTATTGCTAAACATCCAAAAGGGAGGAGATTGTTGGAGCAATCTATGGTCCGGAGTGACTATGTGTTTTGATGTTTGGACAAAGGGTTTAAGTTAGGTTTACTCTTATATTTGATATGTGTATGTGAGTATGTAGGTTTGCAGAATACATATAGGCTTAGCTGGACGACTTCGGGTCCGGTGAAGGATGACATGAGAGATAAGTCGTGTGCTTGTATGCATCTAAGGGACCGTGGACAAATCAGGAATAATGAGCCGAGGGAAGCACATTTCGAGGCATACGCGAAGGATGACATGAGGACGAGCCACGGGTTTGTATGCATCCGAGGGACGAGAGCCAAAGTCGAAGAAGACTTGAAGGCAACAGGTCGAAGTTGCAAAGGAAGAGACATCTGAGTCGTGAGGGTCCGAGTATGAGAGAATTGTACTCGGGAAGGGAAACTCTAGATTTAGGGTTTGGGCAGTCAACTGATGCTTGAATCAGTCGACTAGTAGTTGACACAGAATAATTAGTCGACTGATCTTCTGTGCAGTCGACTGGTGTCGATTGAGAATTTGAATGTTGGGCTATAACGTTCAGATTTGATTGGGACCAGTCGACTGGTGTTGGCACCAGTTGACTGGTAACGGCTAGTTCAGCCACGAGCTCTATTTAAGGGGCTCAGTTTGGATGGCTAGGGTTGACGAAATTGACTTTGGTTAAAAACCAATTAGTAGTGCTTGTGCTTAGGAGTCTTATGCAAGTTGTGGCGAGGTTTCTCCACCCACAAGGAGCTACGTGAGTTAGCCGGAGGTCTTTCGGGGAGTCATCCACCGACGGATCGAGATCGTCTACCTTACGAACATGCCGTGGAGTTGGAGTTTTATCTCTGAACCACGTAAACGATTTGTGTTAGCATTGTTTTAGTTTGTAGTTTGTATTTCTGCTTGCGCTTGCTAACACGTGTAAGAAGAACTAACGATCAAAGTGGGTGATCGACTATTCACTCTCCTCTAACCGTACGCATCGATCCCCAACAAGTTTAGGGTTTATAAAATTTAAGCCCAATAAAAAATGTTACATTTCAATTTTTTCTTTAATTGGACTTTACATTTAAAAGTTCAAATTAAAAAAATCATGAAAACTCTATATTATTTCCGTGGCGCCTAGACAGTTCGATCGATTAGTCTGTGTCAAGGACCATCTAATCTCGTCTAGGCACCAAAACTATTTAGACTGGTCGACTATTATATTTTTAAGAGTAATGATACTCGTAGCGAAGAAACGCAGCGAACGCGATCGCGAATGACGTGGAGAGAGGACGTGGCGCTCCAACTTGCCAGCGAAAAGAGAAAAATATTTGCGCGAAGAGAGATGTTTTGGCGAAGCGAAAAACGAGCGCGCGATTCATTTCTCTATCTCTTCTCTTTCTTCTCCGCCGACTCGCCTTTACTCTTTTCACCCGCTGTGTTTCTCCACCAAACCAGCTGCGGAAGATCCGGCGCCGCAATCCCCTCCGCCTCCACAAGAACGACGGGCGGAAGGAAAACTCGAGGGGCTCCTCCTCCTCGACGTCGGAGAGGCGAAGTTCGACCCGAAGGGCCAGACCAAAGGCGGCGCGTGACCAAAGGCAGCCGTCGACGGCCTTTACTTTGAAGCCGGCTTCAAAGTTTTTTCCCCAAACAAGTTGCGGAAGGTCCGACGCTATTCTTCCTCTCTGTTCGTGCAGCGTCTTCTTCCTCGCTATTCTTCCTCTCTGGTGTCCATAGTCTTGTTTCCTGTTTCCTAAAGAGATTCAGAGGGAAGGGTGATGGTATGACACTAATAAAATGCTGTTGAATAATTTCAGTGGAATGAAGCTACTAGTCTAAGTTTAATCATCATGTTGTTTGCAGCTATCAATGCAGGCATAGCTGGGTGTTGTACAGGTCTTGCTTTCGGTGTACCAGGTACATTTTATTTCTCCTCTATTACTTGTCTCTTGTACAATTTATCTTGCTCATCTGGTAGTGGCATTGATTCATGGATTACCAT
The DNA here is from genome assembly GCA_024364735.1 of Boesenbergia rotunda. Classification (NCBI taxonomy): domain Eukaryota; kingdom Viridiplantae; phylum Streptophyta; class Magnoliopsida; order Zingiberales; family Zingiberaceae; genus Boesenbergia; species Boesenbergia rotunda. The sequence goes on along the minus strand of JAGFNQ010000728.1, from coordinate 311,726 downwards.
TTTGCCATCTTTCACATTATCAGTAGCTTTCATGTTTCACCCCAAATTGTTCTGGCTGCCAACTGCTTGCACATGAAACTACATTTGTTATTGTCATTGACTTGGTTCAAGTTAACCAATAGTTTCAGTGCAAGTGTATCTAGCTATATCTCAAGCTTGTTCCAATGGCAGGTTCACCAGGAGTTCTGCTGCAGAGTTGCCTCAGCTTTGGAGCATTCTCATTTCTCATCCAAGGACTCTATAAAAATCAAGATGCAATTGCTATTCCTCGCCTGACCAGTGGAGGTAACGAAGAAGATCCAGCAGTTGTTCTTCCTCCATTTACGCTTCCACTTCCTCTCCATTTGTTGGAAGGATTTTCATCCTTCTGCGAATCCTTACCCAAGTCCAAGAGAATAGCAAATAATTAAATACTCCTCCCCATTTTGATGTAGAGTGTTTCGAGCATAGACTTGAAACCTTTTTTGTTTTCGAGCGATGTCGGATTCTGCAGATACTTTTCTATTTGAATTGATTTGAAATCTTCGGTCGAGGGATAGCATGGAGATCCTCCACCACCTTGATGTTGTTGATCAATTACAGATGCTGAAATTCCTCAAAACTACTTCACCCTCAAGTAAACTTGTATAGCTCCTGTTGTTGTATTTCAAGCTATGATTAGTTCATATGCAGGAGCAAACTCTGGCACCATTATCTTAATCTTCACATAAGTAATATCTGGACTAGCTGTGAAGACTTCACATCACTCGGTACAGATGGTTTCATGTAAGAAATCTTTCCAAACTCCCTGGAATTCAAAAGCTGATGAGTCGAGAAGATGAAGCCATCACTATCCATTTCAGACATGGAAAGAAGTATGGAGTTGCAAACCAACAGAGTAAAGAATGAATGTGTTCTAAATGGCGTCCTAAACTGTCAACTTCATACTGAATCACGAGGATGAAGTTGCATATGCCGAAACATAATACGAAGTTGCAATTGTCAAAACACTCAGAATTATCTGATTTTTTAATTTTCTCCTAGCTACTACCACTCAACATTCCTAAAGTTGTCTCATAATGTTAGGTCACACATCAGTTTTCTCACCTTCCACCTTTCCACGATATCCGAACCTTTATTATTGTCGCAGAATCCTGCAAACATACTTTAGTTGCGCATTGAAAAGGTTTAGCGTGTGTGGAGACACACAAGATTCGAAGAATCAAAACCTTGACTTCCCAACTCGTTAATATGATTTCCACTTCAACTAATTTTAGCACGATTAAATTCTCATCACTTTTTACAGGTAAATTTTTTAGTCAAAGCTACACTGATGCCTGAGCATATGAATCTCCTCTGGGATGGAGCTAGCATTTGCCATTAAAGAAGCGCCACATGCTTCCTATGGGATGTTGAGGGTTCATCATCATTCTCAATTAAGAACTCATTTGCAGCTCCTTTATCTGTCAGGCATGTTTAGAATATGTTTCATAGATGGCCATAGAAACCTAAATCCATAATCCCATTGGTTGGACAAGCATCTGCAACATTAAAAAAGTCACGTTAAGGAATTGTATAGATGCAAGTTACCTATCTAGACAGTATTTAAAGCTCATAAATTTCAGAATACTTTAAGAAGTTACATAGCTGAATGATTCTGGGAAATTAAATGCAGAGACGAATGAATTTGCCTGGGATTGTGCTTGTGAAAGACTGCATGAGATCTAATCACAACAGCATGAGATCTAATTGTACACACCCATCAATATTACAACAAAATGTCGCAAAATCTATCAGGTAGTTCGTTGGCAAAATTGAGGTACCAAAAAGTTGTGCACTAATCTGCAATCAAGTTTGCCCCAAGCCACACAATGAAAAGCAGAGAGATACCATCATCATAACAGCATGAGATCTAAAAGGTAGATGCTTCTTTACAAAACGTCTTGATTGGACTCTTTGAAAATGCGAGGAAGCACTTCGTGAACACTGATATCCAAAACCTCTGGATTCCTGACATGTCAACTAAATTTTTAGCTGTTGTATTTGAAATAAGAAAACATTTGTCGAACAAAAAGTGATGAAGACTATAACAAGCGTGCGTACAATTGTAGTAAGAACCAGTCTTGGAAAAATCAGCAATGTAAAAATGCACACCAATGACTGTTTATTAAGCAATATCAAATCACCATAGACCAGCATGAGTATAAGGCAAGGGAATTTAAGTTCAGGATATAATCATGCAAGGCTTTATCATTAAAACACCAAAAGCAATTCCTCCAAAAGATATATGTAATTTTCCAAATAGAGTACTATTATATTTTCCCTTGGCATACTGAAATGCCCATAGATTACATACCAGATATTAATCTTAAGTTACAACACAATTATCTTGAGAAGACCCATTCCGACACAATTATCTTCAGAACTGAAAAACTTTTACTTGCAAATTATCTAATTTTTTAGAATGGGAAAAGGCAGGAAAATAGGCCAAACCTATCTAACATATTCTTTGATTTTTTTCCCTCGAGCACACTAACATGGTTTGATTACATAGGATGAGAGATTCATCCCTTTTTTGGAAAAAAAAAGTGAAGACAATGCTCTCATCTCTCTACCTCATTCGTTTGATTTTTTTTTTGGAAAAAAAAAGTGAAGACAAGCAAGAGGCCTTGTTGTGAAGACAATGCTCTCATCTCACTACAAATCACTGAATGGCATGAATAAAAGGGATCATGCACTGCTACAAGCTTCTTCTCAGTACAAAATATGCATCTGCTACAAAAGATGTGTTTGGTTACAAAATACTGCAGTAGACAATTTGAATCCCTTAAAAACACTCAGTTCCATCAGATAACTAGTAACTACTAACTAGTAAAATATTAGTATCAAAGAAATAGAATAGCTAATGGAGGTAGAAATATCTATGACATGGTTATGGAATGAGTAACATAAATACACATGCAAATGAAATTACCTGATTTGTGTTGAAGATGAAATTATGTTGTTGAGTATCTAATTTGCGCAAGACGACACACCTGTACATACCTGTAATAAAGAAACCAATAAATAGTTAATAGAAATCTTTAGCTACAGTATAATAAGCTAATTACTATCAAACCTTCTTTCGGTCCTTTGCATTTGATTTCTTTATAATTTGTTCTATCTTAGATTGTTTTCTCTTTGTGGGTGGACGACCTCGAGATCGTACTTTTAATGGAGAGTGTATCATCTTTGCACCAGATTTAGATACTTCCTTCAGTTGTTCCCCATCTTTAGTTAATGATGATAAATGCAATCTTTTTCAGCCCATGAATGATCAAGATCAATAGCAATTAGTTTTTCCTTTGTGTATTCATGTGCAAGCAGTTGGCAGCCAGAACAATTTGGGGTGAAACATGAAAGCTACTGATAATGTGAAAGATGGCAAAATGGTAATCCATGAATCAATGCCACTACCAGATGAGCAAGATAAATTGTACAAGAGACAAGTAATAGAGGAGAAATAAAATGTACCTGGTACACCGAAAGCAAGACCTGTACAACACCCAGCTATGCCTGCATTGATAGCTGCAAACAACATGATGATTAAACTTAGACTAGTAGCTTCATTCCACTGAAATTATTCAACAGCATTTTATTAGTGTCATACCATCATCCTTCCCTCTGAATCTCTTTAGGAAACAGGAAACAAGACTATGGACACCAGAGAGGAAGAATAGCGAGGAAGAAGACGCTGCACGAACAGAGAGGAAGAATAGCGTCGGACCTTCCGCAGCTTGTTTGGGGAAAAAACTTTGAAGCCGGCTTCAAAGTAAAGGCCGTCGACGGCTGCCTTTGGTCACGCGCCGCCTTTGGTCTGGCCCTTCGGGTCGAACTTCGCCTCTCCGACGTCGAGGAGGAGGAGCCCCTCGAGTTTTCCTTCCGCCCGTCGTTCTTGTGGAGGCGGAGGGGATTGCGGCGCCGGATCTTCCGCAGCTGGTTTGGTGGAGAAACACAGCGGGTGAAAAGAGTAAAGGCGAGTCGGCGGAGAAGAAAGAGAAGAGATAGAGAAATGAATCGCGCGCTCGTTTTTCGCTTCGCCAAAAAATCTCTCTTCGCGCAAATATTTTTCTCTTTTCGCTGGCAAGTTGGAGCGCCACGTCCTCTCTCCACGTCATTCGCGATCGCGTTCGCTGCGTTTCTTCGCTACGAGTATCATTAACTCTATTTTTAATATGGGGAAATGATTTGAAGAGTGAATTTGGGAGAGTGAAAATTATAGTGAATGACGTGCAGTTAATGTGTACATGTTCGATCGTCGATCGGACACCACCGGCGGCCTCTGATTGCCGTCCCGAATCAAACTATACCTTGGGAGGGCGGTGAACTTGTCAGGATCGCCGACAACGGTGAACCCATCGAAATCGACGGTCAATGATGCGAGATCACAATTGTGGCGATCCCCGACGGGTTCACCGTGCCCCCAGGGTATAGTTTGGTTCGGGGCGGCGGTCGAAGGCCGCCGGTAGTGTCCGATCGACGATCGGACGTCGGACGTGCCGTCAATTGACGGTTAAAGTTTTCACTGAGGCATTCATTTTCACTGTGCGTATCATTACTCTTTTAATAGGATTAGCTGATGCTAATGCCTAGGTAGCCTTTTAGGTCGATGGTGAGAACAACGATTTTCATGACATTTTAAAAATGAATTAAATGATTATAATGCTTGAGAAATAAATAATTATTAAATTATAGAATAGATTCAAATTTTATGAGAATCATTTATTGCATAGAAACATTAAGTTTAAATTAAATTAATTCTAAAAATATTGAAATTTGAAGAGATTAAATATTTTAAATTTAAATAGTCAAATAGTTTTATATTTATTAAAAAATATTAAATAAAAATGGTAAAGCGTATTTTAACATTATCGAATTTGAAAGGGGAAATTTATTTAAACTCCCCAATTCTAAAATTTTTTTTGCATGTAATTCTTATTGAAAATTTTCTTTGTATGCAATCCCTGATGAGATTGACAAGATAATTTTATGAGTATTATCTGAAGAAAGTTAAGTATAAAAGTTAGAAGTTTGAGTATATAAGATTGCATCCACCACATCAAAAAATTGTGTACTCAATTTTCACTCTTTTATACTCAAGTTTTACTTTTTTATATTTAATTTTCATTGATGTATACTTAATTTTTACTTTTTTATATTCAATCCATCAGGGAGTGAATGTAAAGAAAATTTCAAATGAAGAGGGCATACAAAGATCAAATGAGGATTGAGGAGTTTTTACAAATTTACCGAATTTGAAAAGGCATTTTGAAAAAAAATAGACATTTTGAAAATTTCCTGTTATTCTTTCCTTTCCTTCGTTGCCCGTCCTCTCTCTCTCTCTATATCAAACGGCGAGGAGAACCTCCAATTGCCGAAGTCTGTCGCCCCTCGGAGGATGCGCCGTTTTATGGTGTCTTCGCCGGCCTTTCTCGCGCTCTGGAGCGGCACCGGGTGGTGGGACGAGGTGAACGGCTCTGCCTTGTGGCAAGATCGGATTTTCCACACTCTCGCCCTCCTCTACGGCCTCTTGTCCGCTGTCGCGCTCGTAATCACCCTCCCTCCCCCCTTTTGCTTCAACTGCTTTTCTCGATCGTGCGCTCTAGGGTTTCGTTTCGGCTTCTCTGTCAAGTGGATGCTATTTCGTTCTGATTTTGAATTCTGGTGTTTGCTGGAATGGGAAATTTGACTAATTTACAGTTGCGTGGAATTATTGTTGCATATCGTTGTGTTCATTCGCCATGTTCCGTGATTGCAGATTCAATTGATTAGGATTGAATGTAGAGTGCCGGAGTTTGGTTGGACGACGCAGAAGGTCTTCTACTTTTTGAATTTCCTTGTTGACGGCGGTAAATAAGATGGCTTTTCTAGTAATATGCTCATTGCATGTTCATGTTTAGCATTATATTCTACTTGCTATTTGCAGTTCGGTCACTGGTCTTTGTATTTCGTCGGGGTATTGAGAAAATAGGCCCTGAGGTACCTTCTTCTTCTTCTTCTTCTTCTTCTTATTATTATTATTATTATTATTATTATTATTCTTCTTCTTCTTCTTCTGTGATATATGCTTCATGGTTATTGAGTGCATGTATATACTTGTTGGAGTTTCAGATAATTCAGCATATTCTTCTGAACTTTCCTGGTCTTGCATTCTTTACTACCTATGCATTGCTGGTATTATTTTGGGCAGAAATCTACTATCAGGTTGGTATTCACAATATGATCCGTGAGTGTTTAAGGAATGCAAATTGAGCTGCGTGCTTATTTCTTTTTTTGGTGTCATTTCAGGCACGTTCAGTGTCTACTGATGTGCTAAGGCCTACGTTCTGTGCAATTAACGCAGTTGTGTATGTTACACAGGTATTTTTTTTCTTTGTAACATTAACATGATGCTTATTTCTATGGTTGTAAAAAACTTCTAGTGTTTTTGCAGTTTGATTGGTTAATAATTTATATCTTTGTATATACATGGTTCATATGCCTTTTAAAGTATTTTATCTCGCTCATAGTTTGAATCCTTGCAAAATGAGTGATCTAGGCTCTATCCATTGGATTTTGTTATTTCTCCATGGTTGTATGGGGTCACAGATAATCATACTATTAGTATGTGATTTCCATGGAAAAGTTTGCTACAAGTTCCAAATGGATTATGGTTTTCGATTCATGTTCATTGATGACTTCAGTTATCCCTTCTGGTTCAATCCTCTTCTTTTGTTGCTTAGATATATCAGAGTACTAGTTAAAGTGAACTAATAAGCATAATGACTATTGTATTTCATCTTAGCTATTACATCTAATTTGTCACTCAAATGAAATTTAGGTTTGATTTGGTATAGTGAGCGTAACGTTTGGACTATAAATGGGTGATGAAGAGGTAGAAGAGTGCCATCTTTTGGAAGAAAAAAGAGAGGGAACTAGATTAATATTTCATGCATTTGCTGTGAATTATATCTGAAGTAATTATCTTCTGGACCTTATTGGATGGTTTGGTCAATTATGAACCTGGACTCTCAAAACTAGACGAATGAGGAACCAAAAGAAAGGCACCTCAAAACTCCTTTCTATACTATCCTTAGCATTGTTATGAAAACTGGCATTGTACTACCTTGCGTGGCGTCTTCAAGTATGTATGCTTATGACACTTGTAGTTTTCACTATTGCCTTTCTCTGGTATCTATCCTTGAACTCATTTATGCATTTGAGATGGTCAATAGACCTGCGTCTTCCTTGACAGTTTTTGTTTACTTGAAAATTTAAATACTAGATCAGATGGCTCTAGTAAGATTTTGTTTTTTGTGATGAAAGTTTAGGCAAGGGAATGGGGGAAAAAAGATACACTCTACTTCATATATGTTACTCTGTTGGTGCAAACAACATTCCTCATTTGTGCTAACTATTTTGGCTCTGAATAAATGGTAAATTACTATTCCTCTAATGTATGTTGTGGTCTAGTAGAGAATCTTTTTTACATTTGTCTCGACTATTTTAGAGAGTGGCATTTTATTTTTCAATTGTTTGCAGATCTCACTTTGGTTGGTCCTGTGGTGGAAGCCAATCCAAGCCATGATTATTGTCTCCCAAATGTTATTTGCAGTTTGGTTCTTA
>JAGFNQ010000728.1:74085-303327 GCA_024364735.1 Boesenbergia rotunda | reverse complement strand
CTTCAGAATCTGCTTTCAGTACTGGTGGTCGGGTACTTGATTGTTTTAGGAGTTCATTGACTCCTAAGGTGGTAGAAAGTCTTATTTGCACTCAAGATTGGCTTCGTTAAATTTGAAACCACTCAACATTGAAGAAATTTTAGGGGATGTGGAAATAATTGAAAGTGGTAAGTTTTTCCTTTTTAAGAAAAATATAATTAGATTATTATTCATAATTATAATCTTATAAAGTATTTATTTATTTAACTTGTTTTTTTGTCAGAATTTTCAAAAATTATATTGGACTCATCTTCTTCGACAATACCGACACATGGATGAATGACATAATAATCAATGGTATGTTATGCCTACTAGTAGTAATAATCTGATAGTAGTTCATTTTATTTCATGATTTACAATTAGCATATCTATTCATGTGTTAATGGTAGTGTGATAGTATGCTCATTTATCTCAAGAGGCAATTCCCATTCACCAATTCTGGAAGAACTATAATTTCTATGCCGAAGGAATTATATATAATTGAATTTGAAATTTAAAATCATGTCTCAGGCTCCTAGCCCTGTCTTTGATATTGCTCTCCAAAGTTCTCATTTTTGTTCACGTTGGTGTTTGTGATAACTAAAAAATATTTAGTTAATCAAATTTATAAGTAGGAGAAAGTTTTCTTTTATCTGTATGAAACGCTGAATAGGTGATCTATATGCTTATAAGCCTAATGCTTAGGTGGACTCTTATGATGGCTAGCCATAATTTCTTTTGATTCCTTAGATCGGCTATCATTGGTTCTATTGATATGATTTTGATGCCGTCTTCGAAATTGTTCTTGTTCAGTGTACTTGCTTTGATAGAGATATATGGTTTGGCCAATTTGGAAAAATCGATATGGAATCTGGAAGTTCCCTTTTCGTCTGTATGCTTATAAGTCTAATGCTTTAAAGGTGGACTCTTATGATGGTTAGCCATAATTTCTGTTTGATTCCTTAATTCGGCTACCATTGGATCTATTGATATGATTTTGATGCAGTCTTCGAAATTTATTGATCTTGTTTAGTGTACTTGCTCTGAAAATTTGTTGATAGATTTAGCCGACTGTAGATGGCCTTTGTTGTAATTGCTGCTATAATGGATGCTCTTTTTGATATTTGAGTGGTATTATACTTAAAAAAGGCTACTTGAAATTGCCCCGGCTTAGCGATATATGATTTGGCCAGCTGATTGGCAAAAAGTGCGACATTGGAAAAATCGTTATGGAGTCTAAAGGTTCCTTTTTCTGCTATTGTTCAGAGTTGGTTGGACTTCTTATCAAAAGGAGATAGATGAATATTTTGAAGTGCTGGCTGGTGATTTTTCATAATTGTTAATTCAGTTTGGTCTTTATCTGTATTCTATATTAGAAGGTTATGTTTGGTCCCCTTCTAATATGGTTTTCCTACTTCTTGGAATAAGATTCTTTTCTTTAAAAAAAAGTTTTCTTTTATCTAGATCATATCTATTTCTTAATTATACTTTTTATGTCATTGACAAATTTAGGATGTTGTGTTATGGTTCTAACTTCTAACTGCTTTCTTTTTCCCTTTCATGTCTGTAGAGAAATGTATGCATCATTTTGGAGGATTGCCGATTGTGTGATGACTGATGATGGAGTGAATGGCGACCCTCAATGGCAATGCTCCTCAATTGAAGTTGGATCAGATTTTAGAGTCTTGCTTTTGATATGAAAAGTGTAATCCATATATTCTTTAGAAAGAACAACTCTTCTTCTTGAGACTAGATAAAGACTTAGCTTTTGGAAACATGAACAAGTTGTGGAGACTTTAGTTTTTGGATTCTATGTCATAGCTTGTATTATCTTTTTTTTTCTTATTATGACTCTATATTATCTAGCGAATTTGGTTCAAATCTGTTATTGATTCTTAGTTTATTATGGAATCCAAAATAATCATATTTTGTTTTTGCTTGATTATAAATTTTTATATTTGATTGGTTGGGGGAAAATTATATATGCTTTTTGAAAAGTATATTTTCAATCATTTTTAAAGTCAAGATATAGCCTTATTGCATTCATCTGATTATCTCTAATATAATTTAACTTCAAAGAATATGATCTAAATGTATTGTAGATAGATGATCTCAATATGTATTAGCATATCGATCACTAGCTAATAAATTATTAATACAAATGGATTAATTATCATCTTATTTTATTTTAAAATGTGTAATTCATGTTGAGCTTCATGAAAATTTAAAAAGAATTTGAAAGCAATTCTACAAATTTTCAATACAATCATAGCAGTGTTAATGGAAAAATAATTTTATTTATAAATTTTTAAAAAAAAATTAAATAAAATCGGTTAATTCGGTTTTTAACCGAATTAACCGATATTTTATCGGTTCGGTTATTTCGGTTCGGTTCGGTTTGTTCGGGAAGAAATCGGTTTATTCGGTTTCGATCTATTCGATTCAGTTCGGTTCGATTTTAACCGAATACTCAGCCCTACCTACACATTTTATAGTTTCTACTGGACAATAGAAGAGGATGATCTCAAGCACTGCAATTAAACATCTGATCATTTTTCGCAAGTTTGGTCAATTGTATATCTAGTGCTTAAACATCACTGAAAGACAACAGTTTGAAATTCTTAGAATCACCACCTAAGTTAACAGCATATACATTCACTCTTCTCCTTCTATCTCTTATTTACTGAGACTCCTTACCTTTAAGCATCTCTCGGTGCTCTCCAAATCGGCATCGAAGCACATCTCGATATCCCATTTCGTCTCCCTGAGAGAGCTGGGGACGAAGGGACAGATATGGAATGGAGGAGAGGTAGATGGGCATTGCTGTAGCTGGCATCCCCATAGCCAGCTGCATTGGGGTGTTCCACAGTTGCAGTGGCGGTCAGAGGAATTGATGGCGGCTGCAACTCTAGTTGCATGTATGAATTTGGGTCCTCAAGAAACTCTTCGTCTTCTTCAATGGAGCAAACGGTGCTCGTCTCCGTATGGATTGTCGACTCATCGATTCCGCGCCGATGCTTTCTCCTCTTCCTTGCTGCTTTCCCCCACCCGTGGATCGTGTCCCTGATTCGTTGCGGAAGAAGCGCAGCTTTGTAGTTTGATCCCATCTAGACGTTAGTCAAGCAAATGGAATGTTTCAAATCATTGGAGTTCTTATCTTTATGAACTACCCTCAAAGTGTTCTTCTTGACATATTGGAATAATAAAATTCTAGTCATGGTATTCTCTGATACCTGTGTAACGAGTGCATACAAGGGCAATGTGCTGTAACTGCAGAGGAACTGACCGGCAAATCTGAGAATGATAATAGAAAATACTGAATCAGAACATCGAAGACCTTATTACCAACTGATTCAGTCCATTGTCGGATAGTTAGTTACCCCAAGATAAGGCGGCAATACACCAGAAAGTGGTTCTTGATGAAGCACGAGTCGTATCCAAACTGCCACTGGAAGTCACAGTCAAAAGGTATGAGTTGCATTTCCTACTTCATCGACTTGAAACTCAAAAAAATAGTCAGTTTTTTTTTCTTACCCAGAACCAGAAGAAAGAAGCAAGCTCAAAGGCATTCTGCAGATGACAAAATGCTCATCTTATTACGACGAAAGCAAACCACCGAGGATGAGAAAACACTTTGCAAATCAAGAATAGAGATGAACCTGGAAAAGAATGAAATGGATCAAGGATAATAAAAGCTCCGGTTTCTTGAACCAAAATAGATCATCTCGAGGATTTAATCTTGCGCCAAATCCACTTAAGCCAGCACTTTCCAGTGCTAGAGTTGCAATAACATGCTGCAACTTTGCACCCACTGAGAGGACAAGCTTCATAAGCAGACAAAGAAACTGTAAGTATCCCATCTGTTCTTTAACTCTGTGAGCACTGATAACACAGACGATAAGTGGAGTATCTACCGTAACAGGAATAATAGCTATCCAGAAATAAAGATTAGATCCTGTAAGACCAAAAATTTTAAGATGACACAAATGCTTAAGAGAAGAATAACATCATAAATCATAGTGAGGTAGTATCATCGGTGTCCAAGAGTCAACCATTGATGTTGAACAGCATAAAGGCAATGACAAAACCCCACAATTGTGCGCTGCAAGAGTTGAAAATTAGAGACTGTGAGTTGCTATGAGAGAACCTAGCGATATTCAGTTGTTATTTGACAAGAAATTTTAATTTGGTGATGCTTCATGCATGAGAAATGTAGAAAGAAGTTTGAAATGGTTTTTGCAGTTCTTAATTCAGGTAGACCAATCAGCATCAATCCAGATCTGACCTGATTCAGGTCTCCATCATTATTGTATGATGTGCTGGGTACTAGTCTAGGCAATGAAGAGATGTGTCAAGTGATGCATGAATCCTCAGATTCGTTGAGGTAAAGAGCTAACTAGTGATAGTCATGCCAGCCATTTTGGGTAGTAGGCTCTGCTCTATATCCTATGGTATAAGACCAACCATTTGTTTCGCAGGTTCGAGTCCTTAGTGGGCTCTTAGTTTAGCTCACTTTGAGGTAAAGAGCTAGCTGCATGATGCAGCTGATCTACATGCTGCCATGAGATTCACCCGGCGAGGGACATGAATTTTGCTTGCCACGCTCCCTAATCTAGGCACCTAGAAGCATTAATTGAGGTCCCTGCCTGCAATTGTTGGAGGTACAAGGCTAGATATGAGAAAAGGACAGCTTCTTCAATCCTGCTCCAGCATGGTCGAGTTGGAGATCATGATAGACTTATATGTAGTTGAAATCCCTACCCAAATGTAGGGTTGTCAAACAGGCTGCGGCAAGCCAAGCACAACAAGAAGTTGGGTTGTGTCGAACGATCAGTGGTCGGAGCAAAGCATGGCCTATTCTAACAAGACTCCAAATTCTATCGCTCTATACATTCCCCTCTCTTCCTCCACTCCACTCTTCCTTGTCATAATCTTGAGCAATGCTAGTGAGGATAATTAGGGGAACTACATTGATCTTTAGGGCAACAATACCATTAGCAATATAACTTTTCATCAGCAATTTAGTAGAGTTTTGTATTAGTTGGAACATCATGGCCTATATAGTCTAACAATGCTCAATGAAATTACAAGGAAAACAAAAAACTGTCCAAACATTCATCTGACCTTACGCCGACAATCCTTTTAAACTCTTCTTCCATCGAGCGTATCATGTAACTATGAAAATCATATCTTGGTGTCAGATTGTGGTTCTGCCAAACATACATGAGAGATAAGGTAAGCCATGGTAACAAGGACAATTACATATATGTTAAAACAAAAGTCGTTAGAAGATTATACAGTAGAAGGAAATTAGCTATGCTGATGAACATAGTACATCTACTATTGCTCTTCAAAAGAAGGAAAAGCAAAGGGCAGAAGGGCATCAATAGATTCAAGTTGAAAAGCAGGTTTTCCGCCATATGCTAGTGAAAAGGAGATTTTTTTTTTTTTTGGATTAACCGAGTAAATAAAAGCATTTCTCCTAAATCTAGAACCAACCATCTTCTATCTTGATACAAATAATAAAGCACTTCAAGCAAAAGCAATTATCGATTTCATCCTCGAGAAGCTAACATCACTAATGAACAATATATCAATATAAAAATGTCTCCAAAACTTCCAACGTACCAAGATAAAACCCCGACGAAGGGTAAGGTAGTCAGCCCGTACGACAGACTTTCCGAACTGACGAAAGAAACAAGTCTGCATAATGTAAAGGGACGATATTAATAAAAGAAGCAAGTAAGATACATTCATAGGCTCTATAAGATCATTTAGGCAAAGAGCATTTACACCTATCATCCATAAACTGGAGTTAGGTGTTACCTTTGATAAGGAGTCTTATGTTGCTAGAGATCCTTGTATGCTTTTCCTAGTGTACTAAAAGTTCACACAAAATTTTGGATTTAAGGAACTTACCACCCAAATGACAAAGCTATTTCTGCTCCAAGAATTTGACGAGCGGAACTTCATAAAGCTTGACTGCCTTCTCATTGTCAATGCTTTGGTTATTTCCGCTGAAAGATGAAATTAAAAACTATTGATGATTCGAGATAGATAAATGGAAAGGTAAAAATGTTGCTAAACCTTTAAATATATCAAATTTCTGTTAAGACGAATCAATTTGACAATTTATATTAACTAGAGCAACCAATCAGCTATCGAGTAACTAATTTGTGTCAAAGAATATCTTCAGAAACAGAGCCCAGAGAATTACAGTATATGGACTTAAAACCTTGCACGAGTCGGAAAATGAGTGAGGAAGCTTTTATATTTCTGAAGCTCTGATGGAGATTTTCATTTTAGTACAACAAACCAAAGTACACAGAAACTTACCACCATAAGCATCATACTGATCTCTACGAGCTTCATCTTCCCAGTTTCTCCATGTATGTATCTACATATAACAAAGGAATGGCAATTTAGTCTGCTTCACAAATAATACTATGCAAAAACAAGAATGAACAATGAGCAACATGAAGATATAGTTCCTTCTGAAAATTGAATTATAACTTCATTAGTGTCTGGGGGCATTAATGCTACTAATTGAATTACGTAAAATTTGAGGATGTTTTTTTTCTACAATTTATCTAAGGCCATTTTTATTATATCAGAAATAAGAAATAGGAAATATTAAGCAAGAGAAAAAAAAAATTGATATGCATCATTAATGTGGACAACAATAGGAATGTGAAAGTTATCGATAGATAATACATCAAGCAAGTACTCTTGCTGCTACCCCGTGTATTATACTATTATCACACCCGAAACATAATGTTATGAACATAAACATTTCAAAATCCAAAACAATGTTAAAATACAAGTTTGTGCAGATTGTAAGATGGTGCTAGATAGTAGTGTAGGTGAGAGTCTGCACAAACACATTACTCTTTGGTCCTTCGTTTGGGAGTTTCCATATTCATTGTTCTACTTTGTATACTAATTTTTAATAATGTACCAGCGTTCCTCAGAAGCAGCAGTCAGAAGAATTTCTCTCCACCCACAATACTGAAAGCAAGAACAGAATGCAAATTCGTGTTTTAACAAGGTTACACTTTACTAATACTCACTAATTACCCAAATTTCAATAAGACCATTTTGAGAAATAGGAAAAAAACAGGTTATTTTAGTCATCTATAAATGGTATAACCATAAGGTTATTTATATTCACCTGTAACTACATCAAAATACAAAATGTGGTCACAATTAACCAAAAATAATGAGATCCGCAGAAAGCCTACTATATAGTGCATGGCAATCTTTGAGGTGAATGCAGAAATATGTAGAACCCTTAATAATCTTGGATCTATAACAAAGATGATGGCATACAAAGTGGCCTCAAATAAAGAAAGAGATGGCTAAAAAATTGCACTATCATGTCAATTGCCAATGTCGCATTATAACATGTTTGACCAATTTCAACAAAAGATCAGTGGATGTGTGGTATATTGTCTTCTATGCTCATGTATAACTTAGCACTACCCTTGCTTTCGAATTTGAACATGATGACATAACTGCATAGAAGCACAAAGTCAGATCAACATCAAAGAGTTCCTGATTTAGCGATGTCAAGGTACATGCTTTCCGAATATTGCTGGCACTACCTCTTAGTTGACATGTCTCTGGTGACATTGACCTGAGACTATGGTCAACTGGACCGAAATGAACATGATAAACATATATAATTCAGCCTAGAACCCAAGTACACTGACTAAATCCAAACATGTATAAGTCCTGTTTGTCATCATGTTGGATGATTGAACTCATCAACTAACCTTTACAATGGCAAGCAACATTGTTAAGCAGCTGTACGATACATGAGTTATTGCCATGACAAATATAAATCTGTGTAGTTGTTCCAAGCCTTCATAAGAAACAAAAGGCTCATGACCCTGTCAGACATGCAAAGCTCACCTTTAGGCAATAAAAATTCACAGAAGTATGAGAAAAGGAAAACAATATGGAAAATGCCTAAGGATGAGGACCAAGCAAGCAGAATATAAGATAGAATGAACCAGTTGGATTAGAAGACATGCCTCTGAACAGGTCTTTGGGTTGTGCTCAGACAAGGTACTTTTAATGGAGAGATGATGAAAAATACCCAAAAGTTTGTGGTCCTTAGCTGGACCGTTTTCAGTTTTTACTGTATCATCAACTTCAGCTCTAGTACATGGTGAGAATTTCCCACTATAAAACTTTGAATTAATACAAATTTTTGAGATACTCCTTGAGGTGGCTGCCAGGAGCAGTGATATAAACCCAAGCAACATTAATTCTGCAATTAGAACATCAATATGTGAGATGAACAATCAACACTAATATGTGAAGGCCTTGCTCAAGGACAAGATTATGTCAAAATTTTCTTGCTGCTTATTCACTTTAAAATGTTTGTCTTAAAGAAACTGCTCTTAATGCGTAAGTGAATTACCTTCCTTCATTTTTTCTAGTGCTTCAAAAAGTGGGTTCCGACGTGTTTTCTTCAACCACTGGATCATATATGAGGTAAAACAAAATTATAAGATTTAGCCAAAGAATGATATGTGCCTAGGTCAATATTTGATCATTTAGTACGACAACATTACAAAACGGTGAAAGGCTTTACCGGTGCACCACTAAAGCAAACTCAAGTTGCATGAATAATATGGGTGAGCCAGCTAGAGGACTAGGTAAAGTGGAGAAAAATTAAAAACAAATGATAACATTAGCAACAGCAGTTACCACTTTTATACTATTGTGCTTTAATATAACAAACCGGAGCCGTCTCAATTCATGAGAGAATCATCACTCTGAAATTGAAGCTTCAACGTGCACGACTTCTAGCCAAGGAACTTAACCAAAGTCAAGAGTCAAGACAATTGGCGGTTCTTGTACTAGTGAACAAACTGATAACTTTATCAGTTAAATATCAAGTAAAAGACTAATGAATATGAACAGGAGCTCTACCAACTAAAATATTGTTTGATACACAAGGACAAAGAAACGGACTTGATTACAACATGCATTGACAGATTGAATTTCTAAATTTTAGTGTGACAGTATATTCAATTAAGAAAATTACAAATGTAGGAGCTCAATATTAAGTATCCCGAAATCATGAAACTAAACCAAGTAGAATACACAAGCATTACTTCAGAAAGGATAGATACATCTGTAAACATTCTGGTCAAGGAAAAGGGTGCTTTAACTCTGAAAATAACGTGTAATTACATTCCCATTCACAAGAAGCGACTAATCAAAGAAGGAAACAAATAAGAAGCTTATGATAAAAAGAAGCACAACAGAATCACATAAGGATGCAGAAGCTGCGAATCCGGAAACACTCACCTTACTGAGGCGGTGAATGGATCGCTCCACCAACAAAGAAACAGCCACGAAGATTGTCAAGACAGCAGCCACCGACCATGTGGGCGTCAATGCCAAAGACCGTGTTTCTGGCACGACGGTCGGCATTCCACAGTTTTATTTTCTCAGTATCTACCTCCAATTTCTAGCATCACGCAGCAAAAAACTCCAGCCAAAGTCGCACCAGACTCCTCCCTGCTTCAAAAGGACATCAAAAGGCATTTCTCCGAATAGTCTCCTATCAAAATCTCGACTTTCTGGCAACACCTACCAGCAATATCAAGGTTCTTCAGGCGCCTTGAAAAAAAAAAAATCCAGTTTCTTTGATTCTAATTTCCTTTCTTATATCACTCTCGGAGCAGGAACACTTGCAAAGAGCGACCCTCCGGACCCCGGTCAAAATCCCTTCTTTAAGGGATCCAAAATCCCAAAAACAAGAAATTCAAACAAACAAACAAAAAAACCCTTTGCAGGGTCAGTCACCACTACTCGAGCTTCACCCGAGAGCACACCCCGGATGATGGGACAAGGAAGCGGCTAGCGACAAGCCAATGGGACGTCGAGGGAGCTCCCTATGGCAGAAAAGATTCGATTTTGCGATCAACGAAAGACTCCTCTTTCCCTCTGACAAGCGCACGAGGCAAAGAGCGAAGCAAAGGTCCAGGCCAGAGAAACCAATGCTGCTGCTGCAGCAGCAGCAGGAAGGAGTGTGGGGTTGTGCGCTGCTCTGTACTTGCAAAAGTTTAAACAAGAACCAGCAGTTGCCAGCTTCCCCAGTCAACCTCGGCCTAATACAATACTCTTCTCCTCTCCCCTTCTCACTTTCTCTCTCGTCTCAAATTGCTTCATTAAGAAGAGTAATGCAATAATTAATAGAAGTTGTAATGCGATGCCGGGATATTAGATCACATGCCAGCCAAAGCAACCGTGGATCACAGCTAAAGTACGCAAGCTTCGCCAGATTAATACGAGACGCATGCAAACTGACAAAACCGATGTCTATTTTCTCTTACTCTATTTTTTCCTAAAAACATTTTTTTAAAGATTTGTTGTTACCATATTAAGTAAAATTTATTGGGGGAAAAAATAAAATAGTGTTTTTACAAGGGGTTTAAGGGGAATATATATTTCTAAAATATTTAAAAATATCACTATTTTTTTTAAAAAATCAGCCAATAGTCGTAATCAAATTAAATTTTCTCATGAAATTCTTAAAATTTACATGTACATTTTTTAAATAATATGTTTAAGAGTATATTATTTTTTTAAAAGTAATTTAAATTTAAAATATATGATAATTTTGATTCACTTGTACTTTCAAAAAAATATTTAGATTTGAATAAATTAATCTAGGAGCTGATTAATTCATCCCATAAAAATTTTTCATCTACATCAAATAAATCACAGAAGCATATATAAAACTCATCATGACAATTAACATTCTCGAATTCACTATTTATTAAAAAAAATCCTTAATAATTTATCGTAATTGAGTCTCAAAATTTAAATACCTGATTTATTATTTGAGAATCTAATAATCATGACATATAGTATTATTTTCTATTCAATTTTTTAATTTGAATAGATAACAGGAATTTACTCATATTTTTAAAATAATCAAATAAATAAAGATCGCTCAAGATTAATTGGATATAAAAAAAATTAATTTAAATGGTTGAAAAAATATTAACTAGTGAGGTCAAGTCAAATTTGGGACGTCTTATATAAATTTTTCATCGATCGTCAAAATAAATCAAAAAATATACATAAAGATTAATCCTGACGATTAACATTCTCAAGCCCGCTACCTATTAAGAAAAATAATTTCTAATATTATGCAGTTTCAAATTTTAGATTTCTGACTTATCAGTGAAGAGTTTAACCATAATATCCTCCCTAATAGTTTACATTAATGTTAAAAAATTATATACAAATTGCCAAAATTGATATAAGATCAGTTTGAGCCATTTAATCGCTTAAAAAATATAAACAAACTCTAGTAATCACAAAGTCGAGGATAAAATGATCATTTTGAAAGTAAGAGAGGATTTTAACGACCTCTTATCGTAAATGATCTTATAATTTATTTTTATTTTTTTATTGATATAATGATCATTTTGAAGGTAAGAGTGGATTTTAACGACGTGTTATGATCTTATAATTTATTTTTATTTTTAGTTGATATTAGATATTCAAGTTATATCAATTTTATCAATCATCATGATAATAGTGGGTAGCTTATCAATTCAGTTATTCATTAAAAAAAATTCATCCGAAGTTAATTCGTACAGAATGAAAATGCAAGATAGAAGAAGTAATTGAATGAGCCGAAGTATAAACAAATAAAGGGTTGAACACATGGTTGATGGAAAGTCTATGCATGCCTATGTATGCAATTCCCTCGTAAGAACACAGCATCTACCGACCTACCATTGCATCCGCCCCTTATTAATATGATTAGCATAAACATGTATGAATCCCCTTGTCCATTAGGTGTTCGGTGAAAGTGACTTCATCTAGACTATATCCGTCAAACATGGTCCAGTTTGTAATCTAAATACAGGACAAAAAAATAATGAGAGGCCCCTTTTAATGATTAATAATCAAAAATGGAGGACCACTTTTACGATTCAAAGCCAATCAATGCACCTCTCTTCCAATTATCTTAATTACGACGTGACCTGCCCCGGGGCTATGGTGCAGCGGTAAGGTCATTAGTTGTTAATCTAGACATTCACGGTTCGATCCCCAGCTACGGCGCATTTTATAGGAATTTTTTCTTCAAATGGGGCGCGAATCCTGGGACCCTGGGCTTCTAGACTGGTCACCGCGAGTGCTTCCCGATTTATCCTGGTGACCGGTGGAAAACTTCCGTGAGGCCGGGCCGGTCACCCCAGGTTCAATTTGTCTGCTACCTGGTTCATCATTTTTTTTTAATTACGACGTGACCTTTTCCACGAGATAGATTGATAATTAATATACGGATATTATCATTTTAAAATTTAGAAATTAAAATTTAATAAAATTAGTATGTCCGTCCTCCTTATGCGCTAGTCATAATATTTGAGTTAATAGCTTTCGTGATTTACTTCCTCTGTGTTGGCCCTGAGATGGGTTGGCGGAGGCACTGAGGGCGAGCGAATCGGCTTTTGCTGCCTTAATTACGATGTGGCCATCCCCACGGGATAGATTATAGTTAGGACGTGAATGTTATTACTTTAAGGTCTAGGAATTAAAATCTAGTAAAATCAATGTGTCCGTTCTCCCACGTACTAGTCAAAGTATCTGGACTAGTAGCTTTCATGATTTAATTCTTCTGTGTTGATCCTGAGAAGGATTGACGGACACGTTGAGATGAATAAATTATCTTTTGCCATCTTTACTACACCACACACACATACATGAACACACACAATTAGAGGAAGGATAATATATAAAACCTCGTCGGCGTAGAGAAAATGCCATTGACCTTGTTGGAGTTCACAGCGCCAAAAGCCGTGCACAATTGAATTTCTTCTTTCTTCTTGTTCCTCTTCTTCTCATGCTGCTCCTGTCGTTGTCTGAGCATTATTGTAACATGGGAGATGGGGCTCAGCTCGATTCAGGACTCCATTATTGCTTTGAAGAACTTTGGGAAATGATTTTCAGCTGGGGAAGAAAAAAAAACAGGAATTTTCAGTGACAGCTATCTCTGACTTCTTCTTCGACATTCCTCCTGCACGAGGATTCAGAAATATGCATGAACATGAAGGGGCGCAATAAATCATGCAAAAAGTAACATCTCAGAATAACAATGACACGGCATATGATCTGCTGCTTCCTGGAATTGCCTTGGCAACATCCCATGTTATGTATTTCAACAATAAATAAATAAATAAATAAATAAATAAATAAATAAATAAATAAATAAATAAATAAATAAATAAATTGGACTGTTTCGAGTCAAATTAAATCTCAACAATCTTGAGAAAGAGAGGTTGCAACAGGGAGGAGAAGAAGAAACACAGTAGAAGGCATAAGTACGAGAGAAATTCATACCTCCAACAAGAAGAAACACAGTAGAAGTAAGAATTAATCTTGTTTGGTTTGATCAAATTCAATAAGACAGAATACTTGTAAATTCTATATGAGAACATTGTAAAGCTTTGCATGTAATCAAAGAAAAATACAAACTTGAAAGTCCATTACCTTATTTTTGTTGGATTGAGGTTGCCGACAGAAAGAGGGGGGAAGGGGTTGAATAGGTGCTTGTTTTGCTTTCGAGTGCATGTTCACAATGAAGTTAGTGCATGCACAATAGAAAACATAAAGAGAACAGATCAATTGCAAACACACACAAACAAAATTAATGTTTGGATCCGTCGGTGAGTATTGCCGCCGGGAAGGATGCAATATGATATAATATCATCGAGGTTAGTATTTAACACTATCTCCGTAAAACGATATTGCTCCGCTCAGATGCTTACGGATAGCAGTAATTCGTTTCCAAGATACAACGACGATGACTCGGAATAGCAGCACTTCAAATTCCGAGACCGACAAACCCTCTCGTAGGTTTTTTGGACTCCGGATGCAGAAGACGGAATGGATGCAAGGTTGATTAAGCTTGAGTGAGTACGAGTGATTTTTGTGATTTCTTTCCATCATCTAGGGGTTCTATTTATACTAGGTGAACTAGCCCTTGGTGAATTCATCTGATCTGTTCGATCTAGAGGGTGTAACCCTTCAACCAGATCTCTTAATCTCAGCCCTAGATCTGGAGGATTGTAACCTTTCAGCCCTCCTTTGATC
Organism: Boesenbergia rotunda; assembly: GCA_024364735.1. Classification (NCBI taxonomy): domain Eukaryota; kingdom Viridiplantae; phylum Streptophyta; class Magnoliopsida; order Zingiberales; family Zingiberaceae; genus Boesenbergia; species Boesenbergia rotunda. The sequence continues at coordinate 289,176 of JAGFNQ010000728.1, read as the reverse complement.
TCAGCCGCCATATCAACTTTCATTACCAATGGTCCAATCATGATTATTCGTGATCGCGTCACTTGCGATCCATCACCCTCTTCGATCCAACGGTGGTCATCTGTTTACCCAGTCAGCAGCCAATCATTCCTCTCTGTCCAACCGAGAGTGTCATGTATGCATGTCACATCACCCAAGTGCCACGTAGGTATAGCCACGTCACCCGGAGCATAAATTTAAGCTTCTCAATGCTCCTTGCGATGATGCGTACGTGCGAAGTGCAAAGTGCGCCAACAAAGCGCCCATTGCGTGCGTGTGCGGCGTGGCAGGTGGCGGGCTTGCAGGTGCGAGCACCTGCTCGCCCCTTGGATGAGTGCATCTGTGTTATTTGTGTTAACTCAATTAACATAGTAACGTATATAAGGAAGTAAATTATCTCTGGAATTTTCAATGTGGGATTATTTTTCCCCTACTTCCTTTTTGTAACATTTTGAGCTGACTTTAACAATTAATTTCTCATTCACCCGTAATCGATTTTGAGCAAATTAATAGTCTAGATTCATTTACTCGAAACGTAGATTTCGATTTTGAAGTCAATTTAGACTTTCATCGATTGATGACACCTCGATTTTCTCTTGCAAAATCATAAATTGTATTGGTCTTTTAAGACCCAATATCTAACAATCCCCCACATGAATGGAAATTAATGCGTGTATGCATGCAGACACTTTACAGGAGTCCAATCGATAAGTCAATGCATCAGGAGAGGTAGCTTGTGGCTTTGAACCTTTCATAGTAGAATGCTATCGAGCATACTAGGCTGCGCAGTGAACGTGATGTCTTGAAATGCTCAGCTGCTTGTGTATACTAAGACAATAACATCCACACAGAGACTTATCTCACCTACTTTTGGTTCTCATGGTTGGTTCCGTTTCGGTCATGGACACCATCTTGGATTCATGAGTGTTTCATTGAAGCGGTCTGTCTTCACGCTCACATAGGTGACCTTCTATCAAGAGTATCCTACCATACTCTACCTTATAAAGGTATAGAAGTCATTAAAAGCATAAGCTTAACCTCACTACATGTGGTAGGACAACACTTATTCATCCTAGGATTGGGATAATATATTTTGTGTGCTATAACACAACTTCTGTAACTTCGTTGTCCCATTGAACCAAGATCTTGGGATCTCCAGTCAACAAGGTTGGGTTACCATTACAGTCGTTTTAGTTGTAGATTTTTAATCTCATTCCTCTTGATGAGCAATATACTTGATCTCGATTTAGCCCCTTCGTAAGAGGATCTGTCAAATTATCTTTGGACTTTACATAATCGATTGCAATCACTCCATTCGAGATTAACTGTCTAATGGTATTATGTCTACGACGTATATGTCGTGACTTACCATTATACATACTACTCTGTGCCCTTCCAATAGTCGATTGACTATCATAATGTATAAATACGGCGGGAACAAATTTTGTCCAGCTCGGAATATCTTCCAAGAAATTCCGCAGCCATTCAACTTCTTCAGCTGCTTTGTCTAGTGCTATAAACTCGGATTCCATTGTTCACCGAGCAATGCATGTCTGCTTAGTGGATTTCCAAGATACTGCTCCCCCACCAATCGTGAATACATATCCACTAGTGGATTTGGAATCTTTTGTATCTGATATCCAATTAGCATCACAATATCCCTCTAAGACAGCGGGATATTTTCCGTAATGTAATCCGTAGTTTATAGTATATTTCAAATATCTAAGAACTCGCATCAATGCTTTCCAATGGGTGTCGTTTGGATTACTCGTAAACCGACTTAGCTTGTTGACCGCACAGGTAATATTCGAACGTGTGCAGTTTGTGAGATACATCAAACTGTCTATTATCCGAGAATATTCCAATTGCAATATGGGCTCACCTTGGTTTTTCGCTAAGTGTTGACTTAGATCCATAGGTGTTTTCACTGTAGAGAGATCGTACGCATTGAACTTCTTCAACACCGACTCTACATAGTGGGATTGTGCCAAAACTATCCCCTCAGATGTCTTGAGAATTTTAATTCCCAATATAAATTCTGCTCAACCCATATCTTTCATATCGAAATTTTTTGTCAACATGTCCTTTGTATTCATGATTATCTTATGATTACTACCCATTATAAGCATATCGTCTACGTATAGACAGACGATTACATAGTCTTTAGGTGTGTTTTTTACATAAATGTATTTGTCACATTCATTTATTTTGAACTCGTTTGACAATATTATTTTGTCAAATTTCTCGTGCCATTGTTTAGGCACTTGTTTAAGTCCGTACAACGACTTAACAAGTCGACACACCTTTTCCTCTTTTCCTGGAACTACGAACCCCTCGAGTTGCTCCATATAGATTTATTTTTCCAACTCACCATTTAAGAATGGAGTCTTAACATCCATTTGATGTATTTCAAGGTCATACAATGCTGCGATAGCTATCACCACTCGTATGGACGTAATCCTTGTTACCGGTGAGTAGGTATCGAAGTAATCAAGGTCTTCCTTTTGCTTGTATCCTTTGGCTACAAGTCTAGCCTTATACTTGTCAATCGATCCATCAGCTTTATACTTGCATTTTAGTATCCACTTACATCCTAATGGTTTAGAACCAGAAGGAAGGTCCACTAATTCTCAAGTATGGTTATTCATGATGAACTCGATTTCACTATTGACTGCTTCTTTCCATAATGGGGCGTCGGGACTAGAGAGAGCTTCGTTCAATGTTCTTGGGTTTGTTTCTGACATAAAAGTCATAAAGTTCGGCCCGAACGATTTCTCAACTCTAGCCCGTTTGCTCCGACGTGACTCTTCGTTTTGATAGTCAATAGTCCTTTTACGACAAGTAAGTTCAGAAACGTCATTGTCTTTAGATCTTCCGTTGCTATCACTTTGAATGTTTCCCTTCTTATTTGGGAATATACTTTCAAAGAATATTACATTCCGAGATTCTATGGTTGTTCCCACATGAATATCAGGAATGTCTGACTTGTGAACTATGAAATGATATGCACTACTATTTTGGGCATATCCGACAAATATTACATCGAACGTTTTAGGTCCGATCTTTATTTGCTTTAGCTTGGGTACTTCGACCTTTGCCAAGTACTCCCACACTTTCAAGTATTTTATACGATGGCTTGCGGCCTTTCCATAGTTCGTGTGGCGTTTTATCGTTCTTCTTGTGAGGGATTTTATTAAGAATGTGATTTATCGATAATATAGCTTCCCCCCACAAGTTCTGGGGTGAGCCTGAATTTATCAACAAGGCATTCATCATTTCCTTTAATGTCCGATTTTTACGTTCGGCAACACCATTCGATTGAGGTGAGTAAAGTGTCGATGTCTGATGGATAATGTCAAATTCTGAACAAAATTCATTAAACGATGCACCATATTCTCCACTTCTATCGCTACGAATTATTTTAATTCGTTTATCAAGTTGATTCTCAACTTCTATTTTATAGATTCTAAAAGCTTCTAAAACTTCGTCTTTACTTCTTAAAAGAAAGACATAACAGAATCTCGTGCAGTCATCGATAAAAGTAATAAAATTCATTTTATCTCCTCTAGTTTGCACGAATTTTAAGTCACATAGATCACTATGTATTAACTCTAGAGGAGTTGTTGACCTTTCCACCGAATGAAAAGGTAGTCTCATCATTTTTGCTTCCACACACACTTCACATTTGTGTGTTTTGTCAACATTGATGTTGGTAATAAATTTAATTTGACGAGATGTTTCAGAGTATTATTATTAACATGTCCAAGTCGATCATGCCATAAATTAAAACACTTAACAACATAGCTAGAAGCTTTTATTTTATTACCAACAAATTCACGGTGTACAGTCATTACAACCATCTTGAATAGACTTTGTTCTAAGTACCCTTTACCTACGAATATATCATTCTTCGTAAGTACAAAGTTGTTTGACTAGAACACTAGTCTGAAACCGGCGTTAATAAGCGCCGATCCAGAAACTAGGTTCTTCCTGATGTCGGGAACATGGAGCGCATCAATAAGAGTTAGCTCCTTCCCTGATGTCATCTTCAGAATAACTTTTCCAAGTCCGACAATCGGCGAGGTCGTGGAATTGCCCATATAGAGCTTTCATCCACTTATCGGAGTATACTTGGAGAACATCGCCTTATCAGAACAGATATGACGTGTTGCTCCAATATCGATCCACCACTGCTTTGAGTTGTCCACCACCATGTTGGCTTCAAACACGACCGCAGTGAGATCTAGCTCCATGTTGTCAGAAGTTGCGACTTGGTTCGCAACATCCTTCTGTCCCTTGGTTGGTTTCTTTGGGCGTCTGCAATCTTTGGACATATGTCTTGGCTTTCCACAGTTGTAGCACGAGCCCTTGAATTTCTTGCCTTGAGCCTTCTTTTTGAATTGCTTCGGCTTCTTGGAGTTCAGCTCAGCCAGGTTAGACATCTCGTCGATAGCCCGCTTCGTTCCTTTAGAGTCGGAGAACCTTCGATTATCCTCCTCTATTCGTAGTCTCATGATCAGGTCTTCAAGCCCCATCTCCTTTTGCTTATCTTCAGGTAATTTTTGAAATCCTTCCACGACAGGGGGAGTTTCTCAATTACCGCGGCCACTTTGAATGACTCGTTCAGCTTCATGTCTTCGGCATCTAGATCATGCAATATCAGTTACATATCTTAGACTTGAGATGTCACACTTTTGGAATCCACCATTTTGAAATCCAGAAATCGGCCGACAATGAATTTCTTCAAATCAGCATTTTCGATTTTGTATTTCTTCTCTAGTGATTCCCACAGAGATTTTGTCGTCTCTATTAGACAATACACGTTATATAACGTGTTGTCCAATGCATTGAGAATATAATTACGACACAGGAAATCTCCGTGTGACCATGCATCGTAAGCAGCCTTACTATTGGAATCTCCTTCCATAGCGGCTGGCGGGTCTTCACGCAAAAAATCTTACAAGGTTTAGCGTCGTCAAATAAAATATCATCTTCTACTGCCATCTTTTGAAATCAGCTCCGTTGGATTTCTCCGGCTTCTCTCCAGGTGGAACGGAGATCAGGACTCCGGGTGAAGCGGTAGTCGAAACGTCGTTGATCACGGCCATATCAGATTGCAGCAATATCGTTTTACGATTGTTTGGATCCGTCGGTGAGTATTGCCGCTGGGAAGGATGCAATTTGATATAATATCATCGAGGCTAGTGTTCAACACTATCTCCGTAAAACGATATTGCTCCGCTCAGGTACTTACAGATAGCAGCAATTCGTTTCCAAGATACAACGACGATGTTTCGGAATAGTAGCACTTCAAATTCCAAGACCGGCGAACCCTCTCGTAGGTTTTTTGGACTCCGGATGCAGAAAATGGAATGGATGCAAGGTTGATTAGGCTTGAGTGAGTATAAGTGATTTTTGTGATTTCTTTCCATCATCTAGGGGTCCTATTTATACTAGGTGAAGAGGTGAAGTACCCCTTGGTGAGTTCATCTGATCTGTTCGATCTACAGGGTGTAACCCTTCAACCAGATCTCTTAATCTCAGCCCTAGATCTGGAGGATTGTAACCTTTCAGCCCTCCTTTGATCTCAGCCGCCAGATCAACTTTCATTACTAATGGTCCGATCATGATTATTCGTGATCAACGCTCCAGATCGCATCACTTGCGATCCATCACTCTCTCGATCCAACGGTTGCCATCCATTTGCCCAGTCAGCAGCCAATCATCCCTCTCTGTCCAACCGAGAGTGCCATGTATGCATGCCACATCACCCAAGTGTCACGTAGGTATAGCCACGCCACCCGGAGCATAAATTTAAGCTCCTCAATGCTCCTCACGACGATGCGTACGTGCAAATTGCAAAGTGCGCCAACAAAGCGCCCATTGCGCGCGTGGCGGGTGGCGGGCTTGCAGGTGCGAGCACCTGCTCGCCCCTTGGATGAGTGCACCTGTGCTATTTGTGTTAACTCAATTAACACAGCAATGTATATAAGGAAGTGAATTCTCTCTGGAATTTCCAATGTGAGACTATTTTTCCCCTACTTCCTTTTTGTAACATTTTGAGCTAACTTTAACAATTAATTTCTCATTCACTCGTAATCGATTTTGAGCAAATTAATAGTCTAGATTTATCTACTCAAAACGTAGATTTCGATTTTGAAGTCAATTTAGACTTTTATCGATTGATGATACCTCGATTTTCTCTTGCAAAATCATAAATCATATTGGTCTTTTAAGACCCAATATCCAACAACTAATACATGTAGTTTAGAATCCTTGATTCATATTTCACGTCTTATTATCGTTTGGTGGATCACTCTCAAATTCCTTTTAGTTCTTCTCAGATTGTTAAATCCGACACGTTTGACTCGGCCCTGGAAAATTCCGGAGAAGAATTAGGGTTTTCGGGATCCAAACCGAGGTAAACATGGGTGTTGGGTTAAAATACATGGGAACTTGAGGGGAATTATGGAAAATAACTAAAATTAAGGGTTGATTGGGTTTAACTAAAAGTTGGGGGCGGGCTAAATTGCAAATGTCCAGGGGCTTAAGGATCACCTTCTGCTCAATCCATCACAACGGAGCTCTCTCTTTGCCTTTCCATCTCCCGACGCCCCATCTACCTCACCCGACGCTCGAAAGCAACCCCATCTCCTCCGCTCGACTCAAGACATCAAGCCATCTCTACGACGCGCTCAACGCCGGCGATCACCACCACCTCTTCTTGATTGATCCGGTGCTCAACACTCTCTTTCGGAGGATAATTTGGGTTGCCTGGTGTGGAGGATCCCTGGGTCGACTGTGTTGGATCGGGTTGGATCGGCTAGAGGGGGGTAAATAGACGGTAAAAAAAATATGAAAGTGGAGGCACTCGTCTTAAAAAAAAAAAAGAAACTTGGTCGCAACTGAGAACGTTGCTTCCAAGACGGTGGACGCTCAATAAAAATCTCCTTGTGGCGGAGAAGCCTTACAAAAATAGCACACTAGACTTTTATAGAGTTTACAAGAATGAATTAATTGAATGAATGAAAAAGGTTGAAACTCTAAGTCTATTTATAGCCTAAGAGAATAAATCTGGATTGTTGATTGTTAAGGAATTTTCTCTTGGTCGTTGATCCATGGATGTAATCTGGATGGTTGATCTTGGATGGGATTAAACTGCATCCGTTGGATTTGATTCAAGGATAAGGTTTTATCCTTTAAAATTTTATCATCTGCTTTAGACTTCGATGTTATCATCTTCAAGTAGAATCATCGGCAGTATTCTAATGTCATTAACTGTTATCCCAACTGGTAACCATGGCAACATATGTTATTGAGGTCTTGTGATCGAGTCTTCCTAGCTGCTATTAAATTCTTCTTTTTTCGAGCGCCTTGTTTAACATGGTCAAACTGACCAGTCTTTTGGTTCTTCATCTTTTGGGTGATTTCCGGCCAACCGGAGTTAGGCTCACCCGAACCCAACTCCGCCCTTTCGCCCCTCGAGCGTCCTTCCTCCCGGCTTCTCGTCCTTTGGACACCGCGTACGCCCTTCTCGCTCCACCGGCGTACTCTTTCGCAGCTTCCACGTCCCTCGGATTGTACCGAGCCCGTCGGCTCACTTTCCCGCACAATCCTTCTCGTCTGATACGTCTTACGCTCGACTTCCTCAGTACCTAAGCTCTTGCACACTTAGCAGAGGGATTAAACACACCAGGACCTAACTTAAATTGGTTGATCACATCAAAAACAACTACGGGTACTTACAATTTTCCCTTTTTTGATGTGCATCAATCCGAGTTAAGTTAGGGTAAACAAAATAAAAAACATGCATAATAATGTAAACAGTTTAAGTTCAAAAAAAATTTTAATTTAGAATAAATTAAAATTCTACCCCTTTACTTAATACTATTCCTCCCCCTTTGATCACATCAAAAAATGGGAAAATATAATTAGGGAAGAAAAAAAAATTTTGAGTGCGATAAAAAATATTCTAAGTGAAAAAAAATCGCGTTGCCACAGATTTTTCAAATTTAAAATGACTTATTTTTTTCAACGTTAATTCCATTTTTTTTTGTAAAAAATGACTTAAATAAAATCCAAAAATAATTTTTGATAAAATCCACAGCTGATGAGGAGATCCAAAAAAATCGAATCTAGTCAAAATATTTTTCTATCGAATTTTGAAAATTAAAAAAACATATTTCAATAAACAATTCATAAAAAATCGAAAAAAACTGAAAATTTTTGTTAAAGTCGAAGATGAAGATATGAGTTTGGACAAAAATTTGAGTTTTAAATTCGTTCATCAAGTCCAAAAATGACAAACCAACACATAAGAGTTCTTGAAGAGTAAATTTTAAAAAATTGAAAAAAATAATTCGAAAAATTTTAAGAAAAAAAATTATAATGAGTCTTTCCCTTAAACTCTTAATTTCAAATTTCGAGAAAAAAATATTCAAAAAATTTTGAAAAATTTTCAGTAGATGGACAACATAATTGTGCATAAAAATCATAATTTTTGCAAAAAAAAATTCTGCACATAAATAATAAAAAACTTTTCAGTTTAAAATAAATTTTGGAACCCAAAATAAATTTCTGTTTGCAAGATTAATTAAAAACTTAGGTAGAATATAGCTTTTGGGCACTTTTTTAAATTGACCCTTATGATTTTTAAAATACCAATTTAAATTATCAGGAAAACTATTTTTCTTTTGGTGTAAATATGCAATATCAATTTCTAATTTTTGCACTAAGTTTTTTAAATTATCATTTTCATTTTTCAAAATTTCAGAAGAGGAAGTAAGTGTCAATTCATTTTTTAATTTCAAATTTTCTTTTTCTAATCTACAATTAGATTTGAGCAAAGCTTTAACTCCTACATATAACTGATCATGAGGAAGAAAACAAACCTCACTTACCGGGTCGCTTTCGAAAAGCGAGGTTCCTCCTTCGTCGTCGCTTTCTTCTGACGTCTCTCCCCCTTCATCAGTGCTCCCTTCTTGATGATTTGCCATCAACGCAAATCACGCGTATTCTTGACCTTCCGACTCTTCTGACGAGGACTCATCCCAGGTGGCCTTCAGTTTTGCCTCTGAGGTACTTTCATGCAATTCCAGGAATTTCTCCCAGAGCTCTTTTGCCAAGTTGTAATTCTCGATGCGGTTGACTTCTTGCGCGGGAAGAATGGCTAGTAGATGAAATTTAGCCTTGCCATTTGCTTCAAAGTCTGATTTCTCCTTCTTGGTCCACAACTCTATTTCTTTATCCTTGTCGTTCTTGTCTTTAGGAACTGAAAACCCATTTTTCATAATTAGTAGCAGTTTAATATTAGTTTTAAAAAATACCTGCATTCGGCGCTTCCACATCGCGAACTCCCCCTTAAATTTCGGCGGGTAGATTACGGCTCCAATCATTTTCTTGAAATTGCTGCAGTCGGCGATTAGTTCTTCTGCGGCGAACTTGGCTCTGATACCACTAGTTGGATCGGGTTGGATCGGCTAGAGGGGGGTGAATAGACGGTAAAAAAAATATGAAAGTAGAGGCACTCGTCTTAAAAAAAAAAGAAACTTGGTCGCAACTGAGAACGTTGCTTCCAAGGTGGTGGACGCTCAATAAAAATCTCCTTGTGGCGGAAAAGTCTTACAAAAATAGCACGCTAGACTCTTATAGAGTTTACAAGAATGAATTAATTGAATAAATGAAAAAGGTTGAAACTCTAAGTCTATTTATAGCCTAAGTGAATAAATCTGAATTGTTGATTGTTGAAGAATTTTCTCTTGGTCGTTGATCCATGGATGTAATCTGGATGATTGATCATGGATGGGATTAAACTGCAACCATTGGATTTGATTCAAGGATAAGGTTTTATCCTTTAAGATTTTATCATCTGCTTTAGACTTCGATGTTATCATCTTCAAGTAGAATCATCGGCAGCATTCTAATGTCATTAACTGTTATCCCAACTGGTAACCATGGCAACATATGCAGTTGAGGTCTTGTGATCGAGTCTTCCTAGCTGCAATTAAATTCTTCTTTTTTCGTGCGCCTTGTTTAACATGGTCAAACTGACCAGTCTTTTGGTTCTTCGTCTTCTGGGTGATTTTCGGCCAACCGGAGTTAGGCTCACCCGAACCCGACTCCGGTCTTTCGCCCCTCAAGTGTCCTTCCTCCCGGCTTCTCGTCCCTCGGACACCGCGCACGTCCTTCTCGCTCCACCGGCGTACTCTTCCGCAGCTTTCGCGTCCCTCGGATTATATCGAGCCCGTCGGCTCACTTTCCCGCACAATCCTTCTCGTCCGCTACGTCTTACGCTCGACTTCCTCAGTACCTAAGCTCCTGCACACTTAACAGAGGGATTAAACACACCAGGACCTAACTTAAATTAGTTGATCACATCAAAATCAACCAGGGGTACTTACAGACTGTGTCAACCGGATCCGGGGTTTCGGTTTTTCCTGTTCCGGTAAAGATTAGATAAGAGCTAGATGTGTGGATTAATCACTTTTGATCTCTCTTATGGATCACAGAACTTGTGTTGAAACTGATTAGTTTCCGTGTGTGTTGATGCTGCATTAGCACATTGAAGGGGGAATTCAAGGAAGAAATTCATCGGTAACATCCTTTGATGCGGTGAGCTTTGATTTCGCCACATTTGAGCAGGGAATTCCTCGCCAGTGCAGCTAAGGTAAGGATGGTGGCTTACTAGTCTGCAATTGAGATGAGGAGGCTTAAGTTTCTATTCGATCAGTAGTTATGAATTGGTTTTTCTATTTTCCTCTGATTGGACTGGGATTTTGAATACGAATTGATTCGCGTGGGATGGCATATTTAATCCAGGAATTAGAAGTGGCATTCGGCTCCATTCCTTCATTCTCTGCATCAACTCCCTGTGTGTTCTATTGTGGAGCTGAGGGAGATCCTTGCCGTGAGCTTCTTAAGGTGAGCTCCCTGTTCAGATTTGCTTCCTTTATTCTAGTATAAAAAGTTTCTATGGAATGGGTAGGTTGATTGAATGAAATTGTCTTGTGAATGGTGGCTTTGATTGGGGGATTGTAGTTGGATCCTAGTATGATGAATTGCTAATCCTGGAATACTGATCTTATGTCCTTTACCGTGGACTTCATGTGTGGGATTTAAGTTGTGGTGTTGTAGAGTTAATTAGTAACTTAAATTGATTAGAATGAGGCTAGTTAGTGTGGATTTATGATCTGTTTGGGGATAGATTGTTGTGGTTAGTAGCTAGTGGTAGCTTGGGTGAAGTTGATTATGTGAGGAACTTGGTGGGATTTATTTATTCTAGGTTCTATTATGTTGTGTAGTCAAATCTGGATCAATTGGAAAGGGTTTAGACTGCGTTGGAAACTGAGCTAGTCTAAAAACGAAGAAATGATACGCAACTAATCATTTAATTGCGTGGTTAATTAAATGATTCTGATATGGTGAATAGACCTAGGATTTAACCCAATCTTAATTACGCGGGGTAACTAAGAGTCTTCCATTTAGCTAGAGGTAATAAAATGGAAAAGAAAATGTTTGGGTTAACCCTAGTCTGGTTTAGGGATTAATTAGTTAACTATCATATCTGTGTAATAGTTGATTAAATATGTCTTTGATATAGGAGCTTGATTTGGACTTTTAGCGGGTGGTTCTTTTCTCTATTGATATAGACTTCTTCTATTTAGAGGCGAGTACTTCTTGCTTGTATTCTGTAGGTCTACTTTACCTTTTATGCATGACTATTTAATATTTATGTAGTAGGCTGATATTTACCTTTATCTGCTTTCGTTTTGTTATCCTGCTTGATACTTATGCTTGACCTTGGATATGATCTAAATTTTCCTTCTATACAATCTCGTTTATTTGTTATCTGATTCTGTATAGCATTGGTATGGGCATGAGTATGTAGATATAGAATAGCATACCACTGTATAGTTGCATTAATTGATTCTAGTCATACTTGCACGTGTGTCTGGATATAGGATGATTGGCTTATGATACATGTTTATGACCTGTACATGATAGGTTGAGTTATGTGTCGATGACCTCGTAGGGGTTGCATGTGTTAGTGCACCATACCTGCAGTGTTGCATGCTGGCGATCAGCAACTCCCTTGTGGTTGAGCCTATCATTTTTCGACACATGATATGCACACACGGCCACTCGTGGGTTAGTGGATACCGTTGGATGTGTACATTTGCTCTGTACTGCTCTACTCGACAGCTCATGGGTAGTGGGTTTGGAGCGTGGTAGCAGATAGGGATCCCTTCTCTTCCCATAGACCAGAGAAGATGAGAGAGATATCTCTCCCATATATACATGGGGCGGAGCGAGAGCTCCACCAGCATCCTGTCCACTCGGTCACTTAGGAGTAGTGATAGCAGAGTGCGGACAATATCACAGCTCCACCCACTCGGCCAACACATTATTGCATCATGTGCATATGATGCATTATGCATTTTGATTGTGATTGCTGCGTTTATTTGCTGCACTTGTTTGACATACACATACAGGATATATCATTTTTGTGGTTTGATGACCCTGCACTTGCACGTATGATACGAGTTCTTTTATGATCAAGATAGACTAATTTCTGGTATGTACAATCCTTTGTTACTTCAGTTATACATATTTCTGATACTGTTACTGAGACTGTATCATGTTGTTTCTGTATAGCTTATTTAATTATTTTTTTGTCATGCATATCTTTCTATATACCCGTGGAATCCACTTGAACTCACCACCCGTCATAATACTTTTGTTTTCAAGTTGATAGCTCTCCGAAGGAGCCCAGTTGCCGATCCCGAGTCCCCACGACTCCTTTTGGATGGGTGCTTCCGCTTGTTTTGTTTTATTTTGATAGCGTAGTTATATTTTGTATCCATTTTGATACTGTGGTTTGTATTGGATTTATTCATGCGGTATTGTATCTTTTGAGTCATTTGTTGGACTTTGTGATATGATTTTTGCTGCGCGCCTGCCTTGGGGGCAGCACAGGTGAGTTTTACAATATTCCGTATTGTGATGGTATTATTTTATATGATATATATCTGTTTTGGGGCCTGATGTCAATTATACTGCGTGGGTGTTTGTGGGTATGTGTAAATTGTCCATTGGACAGGAGAGATATTGTTCGATTTTATATTGGATCAACGGCTCCGTTGGTCTCGAGACGTGACATAGATACCTTGCAAAAGTGGAGAAAATACAATGTTAAGCAAGCAACAAATACAATACAATGCAATGCAATACAATACAATACAATACAGGATGAATTACAGAATGATGCTTTTCACTTGACTTGCTTTCTTTCACTATCGATTGCTCAAGTAAGCCTAAGAATGTTGTTTCATTTGCTCAAGAGTCAGTTCCTAAAATCTCCAAACAATCCCCTCTTTATAGTGCTTTTGCTGTCAACTAGTTGTTGGAATCCATCCGATCAATTGACTAATAATTTCCGTCAGTTAATTGATTGTTGCAGCTGAATTGATTACCATGGATCATAAGAGTTACTCGAGTTGATTTATTCTTCATCCAGTTGGTTGAACTTTTATAGCATTTGAGTCATCTAACGATGACACTCAAATTTATTATATCGACTCTATTCCTAGATTCCTAAAGTTGTATGTATTAATCAATTGATCTCACCTATTAATCGACTGGTTAGCTTCAGTCAATTGCTTAGTTGACTGACTGTCTAACAAAAATATTTTATTTTTATGCATTCCAACCTGAGTCGACTTTTTGGTCGACTCAATCATTAGTCAATTGAACTCACCTATTAGTCGATTGAAACATTGGTTTCATCATTCTAAGATTGATTCCTGATCTTATTAAGAGATATATTTTTGAGACTTTCTCATTTTGTTTAATATTAGTAAATTTTACCAAGACTTTAGGCTCAGAATCCAAGACTTTATCATTTACTTAGTGTTAGTCACCTTTGATTTACCAAGAATTTCACTGCCTAATCTTAGGTTCAACTCTTGATCTACTTCCACTTGCTTAGCCTTAAGTCAACCTTTAGTGGTCAAGACTTCCATTTATTTAGCCTTAGATCAACCTTGACCCATTAAGCCTTTCACTTGTCTATCAACCTTAATCTATTAGGACTTCCGTGTTTTTAAAGGTCACTCTTTTAGGATTTCCACTTGTTTGACATCTAATCAACCTTAATTGCCTACTTTATCACTTGTTAAGTATCCAATCCTTCTTGATTTTCTTGTATTTCTACCACTTGTTAAGCATTGGATCCCCTTGATCTATCTGATTCATAACTTGCCTAGACTTCAATCAGTTGTCAAGCATTCGACCACACTTACCTTCTTGGGCTTTCATTCCTTATCAAATATCTATTTAACCTTGACCCACCTAAAGTTTCATTTTGCCAACTTTCTATTAGACTTTCACCAATGTCAACACCCATTAGACTTCTTCATCACCAACTACCTATTGGATTTTTATCAATGTCAACACCTATCGAACTTCCTCTTTACCAAATGTCTAATAAACATTGACCCATTTGGACTTCATCCAATATTAAGCATCCAATTAATTTTTATCCACTTGACATATATATGTCAATCTAATTTATACCAACACATGTTATTCACCTATACAAACATATTATTCAAACATTAAAATATAAATCTTGATCTAACAAATCAAGTTGAGTCTCAATGGATCAACAATCTCCCCATCAATCTCCTCAACATAACCAAGTTGGGACTTGTTGCACCAACAAGTTTTATCAATATATACTATCTATAATACATTCCAGAGATGGTGTTTCACAACCAACTCTTTGCTTGGATTTAAAGCTTTGCGATCTAATGAGCTTTTGAGAAATTCTAATTTCCTTGGCTGCTTCTGCAGGATTATTAGTGCATGAATATTCAATGTAATCCAAGCCGTTTTAAGTTGACAAGTGCAATACAAATTATTTTCTAAATATAAATATTGTGGAATCCACATGTACGCATCATACCTTCAAAGGGACTAGTATCAAGAATATTCACAATAAAAGATAAATATGCACAACTCTACCTGTAAATTTGCTGATCTCTTGGTGATCCTGCTACAAGATCCAATGAGTAAGGCATCCAAGACATTGATCAACAAAAAAAAAAAACCAGCATTCCATATAATACATTTTGCTTGTTTGCTTACATCAACCAACTTAGAAACGATAGACATTTACTGATATAGGGATACACATCCTTAGAGACTAACCTCCTTAACTGAGCTTGCTGAGGAATCAGATGCAGCCTAGAAGCAGGAATGCAATATCATCCTCTGATGAGATCAATCTCCAAGCAAGCTGCAGCATCACGAATAAAAGAAGTCACAGGTGAAGAAGCAGTGGTGTCCCTGTAGATCATTTGACATGTGAATCATAGACATTCACGACAGAATTTGGCATGACTAGCGGTAACTTTTCTACATATATGAACAGGCGCCTCTGGTTCTCTTTTACCACTGATGCCATGTCAATAATATCTCGCCTGTCAGTGAGTATCCAAAGGTCACTTGGATTAACCTTCTTCAGACTATCACGGCAGAAGGGGCATGACTGTGATCTTGCATTCCTGCATCAAAGGGTGTGATTCAACAAGAACATTACTAGAGAAATATGATTTCTTACTAGAGATTTACCATATCCCAATGAATTTTAGGTTACAAACTACTGAAAACCTTCTCCAGAAAAATTAGTCCAGTGTTTCGGTAAAGTTAAATTTCAAATGTAGATCATTAAATGGCACATATGATGATATAGCTTAAAAGTAGGTATTAGATTCACATAAACTAATAATATGATCTTGATGTTCGATGAGAAGATCAAGAACACAGTTTGAGCAAAGAATATTCCATTTAAATGACATCAGTTTGAGCAAATTATGCGAGGAAAAACAACATATCAAAGTCAAGAACCAGTTCTATTGAGGTACCAACTAAATGCAGACTTTATAGTAAAGAAAGAATGATATCCATTTGTGTTTGACACCCAGCAAAAATGGAAGTATTTAGGTCTAAGCAATGATGTAGGAGCCTATTAACAGCTGAGTCTTGTTCAGACCTTGATTGGGAAAGTTGGCTAGAGGAAATCAAGTGGAGAACATTTGGCCAATGCAAGTGAGGTAACAGTTTAAATTCAGCCTAACTGTTAGGAGTAGTAGATTGAGTTTTGTTGAAAGGTGAGCAAAGTGTCTGAGCTGAATAGGGGTTGGATTAATTTTGACAGTAAGTATTGAGTGAAATTGGGCTGTAAAGTGTGGTGGAGATATATTGAGCTACATGGGTTGAGGTTAAAAATATTTGGTGAGCTAGATTGAATCGGAGATTATGAATCACTTGACCACTATAACACACTGTAGCAGGTTCTAATGCTTCCAAAAGTTTATTTTCTTCCATTTAACCTTGAATCTTCTTCTGTATGGCTCAAAGTGAGTGTCTATTCAATAATAATGCACCATGTGGCCAAGGTGGATCCAGCCCGTTCTTATAATGGTTTTCAGTTGTTGGCTAAAATTATCTTGACTCGATTTGACTTCTCAGTTCTCAATGTTTAACTCAAAGCACGGAGATTAAATCATATTCCATTATTGACCATCTTCAAGTACACGTGTCATCCATCCATTCAAAATCAATGGGTACTTTTTGTTGGATATCTTATGAATGGAAAGGGAGGTGTGGAGGAAAGAAGCTCCTTGGTGAGTGGGAGTTTAGTCCCACATTGGGAGTTTCTAATGAATGAAAAGGGAGGTGGAGAATAAAGAGACTCCATTGTGAGTGGGGCTTTAATCCCACATTGAGAGTTTTAAGGTATAATTGTTGGTTTATATTGTTTCACAAGCATGTTAGTTGTGAACAAATGTAAGTGGAGAGGCTTTCTCTCATGCGTGAGTGCGCAGGGGGTGCAAATCCAGGGCTCAGATTTGTACTAAACCAAGTGAACTCGTGTAAGTGCACGACCTGTGCGTGTCGAATGTCCGATCAGTCGGGGCAAAATTTGTCCAAGCAGATGAACCAACGTTTTACCCCCGGACGTTTAGATTGTGTATTTCAATTTATTTCTTGTACGCTCTCAGAAAATTAGTTACTTGTATCAAGTTTCACAATTTGGAATTTGATGCAAAATCCTTATTAACTTATGCCTACATGCCTACCTAAGGGTAGGGGTGAGTATTCGGTTAAAACCGAACCGAATAAACCGAAAATCGAATAAACCGATTTTTTTCAAAAAAATCGAACCGACCGAATTTCTCGATAAAAACCGAGAAAACCGAACCGAAAAAATTTCGGTTAATTCGGTTTTCGACCGAATTAACCGAATTACCCGAAATTTTAAATTTAATTCGAATTTTTAATTAAAATAACCATATTTTATTTAATTAATTATATTTTTAAATAAAAATAATTAAATTAATATTTTTATTCGGTTTAACCAATTACAAAACTCAAAACCGAAACCGAACCGATTTAACCGAAAAACCGAACCGAATTATAAAAAAAATACCGAAAACCGAATTAACCGAACCGAATTTCAAAATTCGGTTAATTCGGTTTAACCGAATTTTTGCTCACCCCTACCTAAGGGGGGCGATCAATGTGGTAGGAGGGGGTGGGCCCCCCATGTGACCAACCCCCCCATAATTCTTTAAATTCAAAACTAAATTTAAAATTATAAATTATTTAAAAGGCTCGAAGATAATTATAAAATTATTTGAAGTCTTAAATTATTTTTTTTAATGTGTTTATAAATTTTTGTTTTTTAAAAATTTATTTGAAATGTTTAAGAATTATAATGTTGGAAAAATTTTAGATTATTTAAAATTCATATTCAATTTTCAATATATATTAAAATTTTAAATTATTTGAAAATTTGAAAATAATTTTTAATATTTTACAACTATTATTAATAATATAATATATTCATAACTATTATATAAACTTAATAGTTATATAATAATTAACAATCTATTTATAATAAAAATATCTATTTAAAAAATTTTAAAAACAAATCTAGTTGAGGTCGCAAGTGTTGTGATCCCGCGGAGACCTTGTGCGAGGAGGGTCGCGATATGAAATTTCTGACTCTATCCCTGCCAATAGCATTACACTTTAAGCTGAACTCTTTTCACAACTTTTGAGCAAAAGTCTCTGAGCAAACTAGCCACAAGTCAATTTGAGCTGAAACCAATTGATCTAGCATTGAACTATGTTGAGTTGCTCACAACTCCATTATGAGCTACCTGCAAAACCACTTTCCCAAAAGACGCCAAGCTCGTCGGAGGATCAACTATACTAACAAACCTTCAAAAAGCTCATAATTAGCTTACATTTAGATGCACGGCGGTGCAACCTCTTGATTAAGTACCACAACATGAACAGCTCGAATTAATTGCACACACTACCAAGGCTAAATGTTGTCTAGTACTAGATTCTATCACGGTCAATATTGTTTGCAACTGCTTTGGCACGGACAACAAAATGTACTGATGCTAATGCAATATTGGTATATGTCTATTACCGGAATAATAAAAAATACCTTCAGTAACCGATTAATGCTTCCACTGTTGATCTAAAGCATGAAATCATGAACGAATCTACGAAATTGTAAAATGGTAAACACTTACAGTGATATTCGCAAATCCTTCGTTCTTCTTCGTGCTTGTTGTCAGAAGAACGATCACGAAATCGAAAAGCTATTCCCCTCTCGGATTCACGAACCAAATCCCTCGGACTCTTTGGATGTTCACCTCTACTAAGAGTATTTCACTTGCCTTTCTCTCTTGCACCACACCTTGCACTTGAATGAATCCCCTACCCCCTTCTTATATAGGGGAGCAAAAGGGGTGTAGAAGGAGTGAAGGGGGAGGGCAACGAGCCCACTCCCTGCAGCGTGTGCAATAACTGCACACGCTGCCCACTACTTACATCTCCCACTCATACAAGTCAAGTCACATAGACAATACAAGAATCATGTCACAAAGACCATATAGTCACATAGACAAACACAAGAATCAGGTCACAAAGCTCATATAGTCACATAGACTAATAGATCATCCAATTCATACTTTAGGGAAAATGATTCGTGCGACAGCAAGCATACTGAGCAATCATTGCTAAGAAAGTTGTGACACTTAACTTAGCTGCTCTCTGAGCAATCAATACCAAGAAAGTTGTTACACTTTACTTAGTCGCTCTATCACATGAATCAGAGACATCAATCACTTGCTTTTACCCCAGACTAAATCATTTACATCAATATGAACATCTCTAATCCCTCGTAATGACCATTAAGTCAAGAGCATGTTCAGTGTTTCCATTCAATACAATTATTCACAATCACATTTTAAGTACTCAACAAAAAATGTAATTGGTCGACCAGTGAATAAGTGTCAATGATGTAAATCTCTCTTAGTCTTCCTATTTAGCTTGAATCTATTCATTTTAATCAGTTGCTTTCCTAGTTATGCTCCATAGACCGAATCATTCATAGTCAATAGGATACATGCTAAGATAGCAGACACTGATTAAAATTTCAAGCAGACAGCTAAATAGTCACATAGGGTAAATCTGAGATTAACATATA
Organism: Boesenbergia rotunda; assembly: GCA_024364735.1. Classification (NCBI taxonomy): domain Eukaryota; kingdom Viridiplantae; phylum Streptophyta; class Magnoliopsida; order Zingiberales; family Zingiberaceae; genus Boesenbergia; species Boesenbergia rotunda. The sequence continues at coordinate 269,585 of JAGFNQ010000728.1, read as the reverse complement.
ATCTCAAGGGTCTCACATAGTAGAGAAGCAGGGATCCATTCTCCTACTACCCTTATTGTCGCTATAGCACATATGGTATGAATCATATGCTACGATGTTTTTCTCTTTTAACAAAAAGAGTGCATGTTTTCTCAAAATTAACATCGTACAGATTTGATCTAGACATACCTAATGTCTAATCCTGAATTCAACTTATGAATTCCTATCTGGCTTTAAGCAGATTCAGTAAATGGTGGGTTCATTTACTCCGATCATTACATAAATGATCTCATCTTGATACAAAATCAAGGCGACTCCAACTTATGAGTATGTCTCTATTTATAGCTACATAAGCTATCCCATAAGTAATAGTCTTACCTCTATTTATACTCAACAAATAGAGATGATTGTCCATGTGAGTGAACCAATCTCAACCTGCTAACATGCTTATCGAGACTTTATCCAAAATGTAATACCAATATACACTGAATAAATCATGGCACTTTCATATATTTGATTGTTTTACAATGTGTTACATTTTACGAAGTCCCAAAGACTTCACAAAACCAAGAAATGACTCTTTAGTCAATGACTTAGTAAAAGGATCTGCAAGCATAGCACGGGTAGGAATATACTCAAGGACTACCTTTCTTTTGTCCACAATATCCCTTACATAATTATACTTAATTTCTATATGCTTGCCTTTACTGTGATATTTGAGATCCTTGGAAAAAGCTATTGCAGCTTGATTGTCACAATACAATGTAACGGGACTCCCACTATCCTCAGCAATCTTCAAATGCTTCAGGAACCTTCTTAACCAGACAGCTTCTTGTACAGCCGCTGCACAAGCCACATATTCGGCTTCCATTGTCGACAAAGCTACACAAGCTTGTTTCTTGCTATTCTATGAGATGGCGCCACCATTCAGCAAGAATGCATAGCCCGATGTGGATTTTCTGTCATCAAGATCTCCAGCCCAATCTGCATCTGAGTAGCCCTTCAAGCTCAACTTTGATCCTTGGAAGCAGAGACAATAATTTGCTGTCCCTTTGAGATATCTGAATATTCTCTTCACCGCTTTCCAGTGTCTCGATCCTGGGTTTGACTGGAAACGGCTAACCAAGCCAACTGCATAGCTGATGTCAGGACGTGTACACAACATAGTGTACATTAAACTACCAATGGCACTGGCATATGGTTTTTTCTTCATATCGGCTATTTCATTAGGAGTCTTGGGATACATACTTTTGCTCAGAACAGTGCCTCTCGCTATAAGAGTTTGTTCAATGTTGCAGTTTGACATATTGAAGTGTTGTAACATCTTAGTAATATAAGCCTCTTGGGACAAACCCAAAAGTCTTTTTGTTCGATCCCTAATGATCTTTACCCCTAAGATGTACTAGGCTTCTCCCATATCTATTATGTCAAATTGTGATGAAAGCCACGATTTGATTTCTATCACAAACTGTATGTCATTTCCAGCTATTAGCATATCATAAACATATAATGATAATATAACAATCTTTCCTTTATCCTCCTTGAGGTATACACAATGATCCTCATTGATCATTTTGAAATCATAAGATAAAATGACTTCATTAAATCTTATGTTCCATTGTCTCGACGCTTGCTTTAGCCCATATATAGACTTTTTAAGTCTACATACTTTATCCTCTTGGCCTTCAGCAATATAATCTTCTGGCTGTGCCATATAGATTTCCTCGTCAAGATTACCATTAAGGAAAGCCGTTTTTACATCCATCTGATGTAATTCCAAGTCATAATGTGCTATTATAGCTAAAATGACACGTATTGACACAAACTTCACAACAGGGGAAAATGTCTCTTCAAAATCAATACCCTCCATTTGGGTATATCCTTTTGCAACCAGACGAGCTTTGTATCTATTAATCGATACATCTGTCTTCCTCTTGATTTTGAGAAGCCACTTATTCCCAATAGCCCTTTGGCCTGGAGGAAGATCGACTAAATCTCAAACCTGATTCTTTCTCATAGACTCCATTTCTTCATCCATTGCAATTCACCATTTTTCTTTAACTGAGCATCTCAATGCTTCCTCAACCGTTCGAGGTTCCTTATCATCAATAGGGAGAATCATTAATGCCTCATTCTCAATGTCAAACCTTCTTTTAGGAATAATCTTGCGATTACTCCTCCGCAGGTCTGACTGTTGAGAAACTGAAACTGATTCATTCATTGGCAAATCACTCCCACTGGGTAGACTAGATTCAGGGTTCTTCTGTGATTCCTGATTTGTTGATAAAGGAACAATATCCTCCTCCTCTATAGCAAATAGAGGAATCGATTTATCAACTTCACCTCTTGTTGGGAACTCAGTTTCGAGAAAAATCGCATCTCTAGATTCTATTTCAGAGATGGTTCCATCTTGCTGTTCACCAATAAAAACATAACCCTTAGAAGTATTAGAATACCTTACAAAGATACACTTTTTACCCCTTGGTCCTAGTTTTCCATATTTGTGAGTCTTATCATGAACGTAGGCAGCTGACCCCCAAGGTCTCAGATTACTCAAATCTGGTTTTCTGCCTGTTCAACGTTCATATGGTGTAGATGGAATAGATTTAGAAGGCACTCGGTTAAGTATATAGGTAGCAGCTAATAACATCTTCCCAATAGGAAACAGGTAAATTAGCTTGAGCCATCATAGACCTAACCATATCTAGAAGAGTTCTATTTCTTCTTTCAGCAACCTCATTTTGCTGTGGAGTTCCAGGGATCGTTAGTTGTCTAATAATCCCTTTCTCGTAACATATTGTCTTAAACTGATCAGACAAATATTCACCTCCACGGTCAGTGCGTAAGGTTTTAACCTTACGATCTAATTGATTCTCAACTTCGTTCAAATAACGTTTGAAGCAATCTAATATTTCATATTTATGAGAAATCAAATACACATGACCGAAACGTGTGAAGTCATCAATAAATGTAACGAAATAGGAACTTCCATGTCTAGCCTTCACATTCATTGGACCACATACGTCGGAATGAATTAATTGCAATGGTGAATCAGCTCTTATAGCCTTACCAAATGGTTTCCTTGTTGCTTTTCCAGCAAGACAATGCTCACATATGGACAGGTTAATCTTAGCATGAGTGCCCAATAGACCCTCTTTAGCTAATCTATTCATCCGTTCTTGTTCGATATGTCCTAGTCTAGCATGCCAAACTTCCTCATTAATATTAGCATCACTAGTAAGAGCAATGTTTGAAAAACAACTATTAATTCCATAATTAATATCTTGTTCTACATCAAGAACCATGAAACCATTCATTACATAACCACATCCAATTAACACGGAGTTAATACGAAGTTCCACACAACGACTGAAAAAATTTATGCAATAACCCAAATCAAGAAGACTAGTTACAGAAACTAGATTCCGTCGAATTTCAGGAGCATAAAGGACATCATGCAGAAACAGGGTATGTCCACCACGTAGGTTGAGCTTGCAAATGTCAATTCCTTTGACTTTAATTCTTGCATTGTTTCCCACATATATCCACTTATTGCCAGCTGGTACTCGACGGTACTCCACGTATGTAGCTCGATCACGAGCTACATGGTTCGTTGCTCCTGAATCTATAATTCACAAAGGATAAGAATTAGTCAACAGCATTGAACTAGCAACATAATGCTCGTAAATAGAAAACAAATATGGATCTACCTTTTTCGGCTCAGTGCATTCCCGAGCAAAGTGGTCTTTCTTGCCACAGTTATAGCAAGTCAACTTGCTCTTCGGTTTCTGTCCATATTTCTTTCCTTTAATATTCTTCTTGATTGGGCCTTGCCCGGCAGTAGCAACTTCTATCCCTTTTCCCTTTCCCTTTTCTTTCTTAAACCATTTTTTCTTATTCTTGGATCCAGAGCCTTCAGCTACAAAAGCTTGTCCAGAAATTCTTGCGGATTCTATTCTCTCCGTCTCTAATTCAACATGGCGTGAGACGTCAATGAAAGTCTTAATACTTTCACTATGTGTGAGGTTCTGTTTCATCGATTCCCAAGAATCAGGAAAGGAACGGATAACTGCTTGGACCTGTTGTTCATCTGTCAACTCATGACCGGCAGTTTTTAGCTCTCGAATCATATTTCCCATTTCCCTAAGATGTTGGGTCATGGTGACATTCGGGCGTTTCTTGAAGCTGTCAAATTTGATTGTCAGCTGGCGAAGCTTACTTACGCTAACTCCACTATATTTATTTCTCAGGGCAACCCAGACAGCATGAGCTGAAGGCAATGGTTCATACTCATACACTAGGTCATCAACCATTGAACTAATCAAAATGCCCTTTGCTGTGGAGTCCTTTTTCTTCCATGTCTTGTAGGCATCAAGATCACGCTTATGCTGGGCGGTAGCACCGTCTACAGGTTCTACCATAAACTGATTTACAGCTTCTAGAACTTCTTGTTCCTCAAGTACATACTGTATCTTGAGGTGCCATATTTTGTAGTTGTCCCCATTTAGTTTCTCTCCTTTGTTCAGTTCAGCTATAATATTCTTTGTTGCCATGACCTAACATAAATAAACACATTATTTAGTAATTCAGTGTATGTTATATGCATGTAATCAATAACTAACTCATTGTAAATAGAGTTGGTTTACAAAATCAAGTGACAACCACGTTCCTACTCATCCTTTGTATGTTCCAATCTAATAAACAATGATTAGTTATATCACACACATCCCATCAAATGAACAAATCATCATTAAATGAACTAATCATTTAATTATAATGAACTAATCATCATTAAATGAACTAATCATTTAATTATGATGAACTAATCATCATTAAATAAACTAATCATTTAACAAATTTGTTAACATATAACATTACTTAAACTGTTCGTACATAACGACAATTACACTACATGGATAAATACTGACTGTACATAACGTCAGTAACTAAAGGAAGCTAAGAGAACAAATAGGTTGATATTGCTCCCAATAGAGCGGACAGTAGAATCGTAGCAAAAAATTAACCCGTCTCTCTAGTCTGGACCAGAGTGACCTCAGGTGGAGGAGGAATCTCCTCTGGGACCTCTTCAGGATCCTCTACTGTCTCTTCAGGATCTTCTTCTTCTTCTAGATCCTGCTCTATTTCCATATTATCCACGTCCGGATCCCAATCAATTTCCTCAGGATCCCCTTGGAATTCTTCAATCAGATCCATCTCTGGATCCTCCTCCATCTCGGGATCTTCTTCGTATTCGAGAATCTCGGGATCCTCCTCTTCCTCGAGATTCTCCTCGGGTTCAGGATCCTCCTCCATTTCAGACTCGGAGTCAAATTCCCCCAAGTCCTCAGGAAACTGTTGGCGCAGCAGCTGATTGCATAGCTCTATGTAAGAGAGGCGAAAGCTGTGTTCAGCCCATATCTGATTCGCAACTTTCCCTGCTCTCTTTAGTAGAGCACGCATTAATTCCCCGATTCGGTGATCATCAATCATGGGGAACCCGGCCTGCTCAAGTTTCCAGAAGATCCGATCCAGTCGTCCTATAACGCCCTGGACTCCGAGAAATGGATTATAGAAAACTGTCCTGAATTCCGCCAATAGCTCCTCTAGTCGCTCATTATAACCAGTCATGCCGTCCCTATCGTGCAATATTTAGAATTGAAAAATATACATTGTCAGTACAAAACCGACAATCCAGTACAAAACTGGTTCAATTCAATTCATAATTATGCATAAACTCACAAAGTCATAAACAGATAAGAAAAACAAATTTTCTTGGTTTGGGAGCTCTATTGACTGATATCGGACTGATCGATCAGATTCTTAGGTTGAATTTATTGTCCTTATTAGAACTAATCTAATTGGACATGATTATCTTAATCTTTAGCTCACTCAATTCAAAGTCAAATCTATTGTTCGAACCAAACAAAATGGTTCTGGTTTGTATTAAACTGATCTGATTAACTAGTGGTTTGAACTAGATCCTGATTTTATTGGATCAATATGGTCTAGTCAAACCAACTAATGGTTCGAACTAGACATAAACATAGTTGGTTCAAGTTGGTCTGATTAAATTAACTAATAATTTAAATTCCAGTTGAAATGAACCAACTTAATCGGATTTAATTAATTCTAACTAAAATCCAATCCATTTAATCAAATTTTGGTCTAGTTCCAATAACCATTAGCTAAATTTTAATACAAATTTAACCAAGCAATAATATATTTAATTAAAGCACAAAGCTTAACTAAATTTAATAGAAGAAAAAAAACATGCATTTTGTTTTTCAACAGATTAAATTTGCTAATTTAATCTGTACTTACGAATGGTTCAACATGCACACCAACGAATGGTTCAATTTGCTAATTAACAACAACATGCAAACCAACTAATTGTTCAAAATTTTTTTTTTTTTAAAATTACTGTACTTACAACCTTAAATTTGCATGCAAAAAAAATTTTCCGTTTTTTTTTTCCAGCCGGTTTTTCGAGTTTGCTCCCGTCGCCTTTTTTTTTTTTTTCCCGGCCGTCCAAAGTTTTCACCGCGACTAACGCGGTTAATCGGTAGTGTGCAACACGACCGAGTGGGATCGTCGGTTCGCAACGCTAACAACTATTTTACCGACTCGAAAAAAAATCTGCCGACACAAAGTCGCGATTTTCCGACGAAGTTTTTTTTTCATGCTACTTAGAATATATACATGCTCTGATACCACTGTTGATCTAAAGCATGAAATCATGAACGAATCTACGAAATTGTAAAATGGTAAACACTTACAGTGATATTCGCAAATCCTTCGTTCTTCTTCGTGCTTGTTGTCAGAAGAACGATCACGAAATCGAAAAGCTATTCCCCTCTCGGATTCACGAACCAAATCCCTCGGACTCTTTGGATGTTCACCTCTACTAAGAGTATTTCACTTGCCTTTCTCTCTTGCACCACACCTTGCACTTGAATGAATCCCCTACCCCCTTCTTATATAGGGGAGCAAAAGGGGTGTAGAAGGAGTGAAGGGGGAGGGCAACGAGCCCACTCCCTGCAGCGTGTGCAATAACTGCACACGCTGCCCACTACTTACATCCACACTTGAAACCATAGCAGCAACTAATATTAAAGTATCATTTGTGCCAGACTGAAATAATATGGTTTCAATATCTTGTAATATTGACCTTGGCATGCATCAACATTCTTCAAAGCATGCCAAGACCAACTAACATTTATAAGAGTATCACAATTAGAAAGTCACCTAAATTAAAATTTCACAGTAAGGAATAAAAAAATAAATAACAAACATCTTGACTAATCATCATAGTTTACCGATACAAAATAAATATCTTATATCATTTTGAAGCTTTGGTTCCCATAGACTAGTGAGATCAACTCAAAAATGGATTAAGTAATGCTCCATAGACATCCTATATTTAAAATAGTTCGATCATGGAAAATGTATATTCCCATAGTGATTCACTTATATGCCAACTAATATTGATCAGCACTTTAAATCATGGAAGCGACAATGGCTTTTGAATGACATTCCTCCTTATTAGAAGGAAACAAATAAAAAGTAGAGATTACAGGGTCAAAAAGAAGAGAAGAATAAAAGGAAAAGGAAGAATCCCTAGTTTCGGCTTAGCATTTATCAAGAATATCACCTTTCAAGCACATAAAACAATTATAATGAAATTCTTAGTTGCATTTATCAGATTGTTGCATACTTTAAATACTTGAATTATCATGGATGTAACTAAGATGAAAGGAAAAAAATACATACCACTGATGGTAGCACCGCCTGCACATAGCATGGCAACAATTTGGCAAAACAACCTTGCTGTTGGACTCCATGCAGATGCCACATTCTTCCTCTCTTTCAACTTCTATTTCTGATATTTGCTGCTTGCCCTCATCTTCTGTTCTCCTATATCTTTCCATACAAATGGTTTTTTGTCTTTTATCCTCCATATCAGTTATGCCTTTGGGTAGTTGCATTAAAGAAGGTAAAATCACAGCTATATATTCACACAATTCAAAGGCCATATCAAGAATACTGATATATTCATTGATTCACGTATTTGAACAGAAGACAATATGCATACCATAGAACTCCTGGATACTTGCTTTTCTTTCCTGGATAGACATTGTTGTTTTTCCATCAACATAAACCTGCATAGTGAAAATGAAAGGTCATAAAAAGATGAGGGAAGAAGAAACAACAGAAAGAAAATTCAATATGTTTTCGCTGCTGGATATAACATAAAAACTAGTGGCTGAATATGACAACCTTATAAATGAGAATTCTCAAAAGACCAAGAGCCCCTGCAAAGCTACAGTCTGTCCATTGTACAAGGAAAAGGAACAAATGTGCAGTTGGACTATATGACATTCGCATCTGAAGACAGGCACCATCATATTCTCTTGGGAAATCTGAAGCCCTGCACTTCAACAGACATTAGACATTGTAACATGGAGACCAACAAGACTAGACCATCAGTTTTCTCCTTTTTGAGGTCTGATTAGGTTTAAGAAGCATTTCACTATGGTTTTAAATTTTTAGTTTCAACTGAGATAAGAATTGCTATTTTATAAAGAAAACAAAACTAGATAAGGATTAATAAATTTCTCAAATAAACGTAACAAATGTTAGATCTTTGGAAGTACTATTACTGCAAGTCACACATGCAAAGTGAGATAGCAAAGAAGCAAGCAATTTATATCTAGTGGTACTCAAATAAAAGTTAGCCATCGTAGGCTAAAACTTTACGGTGTCAAACCAATAAGCTAAGCACCTCGATCTATGTCATTTCATAAGAAAGCCAAACTAACTTGAGACTAGAGCAAACAGATCAAATGGATAAAGTAGGAACAAATGAAGGATATAACAAAAGCAAAAAAACCAAAAAGTAAAAAAAGGACATTTGGCTGGTATAGGTAGGAAAAAGTAAGACCATCCCGTCCCACCACTCAATTGAAAAGAAATGCCCTGAGAGCCCCATCATAAGCAAGCAGAAATAGGCAGTAATCGGCAATCACACATGGTTTTGCTTTCCATTCTTATCTTCAAAATTTTTGCATAGTTGATAATCTCTGAGGAATATCATTCGGCAAAACCTCCATATACAATGCGGCGACACTTCATTCTGACTGACAATTATTAAAACCAAAAACTGCACAAGAATTAAGTTCCCGTTCATAAAATTGTGTCAATTGCGGCGATGTGCTTAATTTTTCAACAACCAGATGATCAATGTGTAAAGTGTGCGTTTAAATATCATCGCCTGTTAATTATCAAAATTTAACTTGTTGCATAAAAAGGCACCTGCGACTGCTCATCCTACAAAAAGTCATACCACCACATCATAGAGTCATAGGAGCCAATACAAATGCTTAACCATTTCACAGTTAACTGAATGAAGTAAAAGAAGAAGTGTCAAATCCACCTAGTAATTCTCGACCACCCCCCCCCCCCCCCCCCCCCCCCCACACACACACACAAAATGAACAAGCAAACACAACCAGACAATACCAGAATTATCTACTATTGTCGAAAAATTCAAAAAAACCATAAAATTAGCTCCACCATGAAATTACAACCAAAGTAACAATTTATCCGACAGGAACGGGAAATCCAGAAGCCGAAGTAAGAGAACAAGAAGGGGATCACAAGATCGGGCTACAGCGAAGGAATTCCACTCACACTGAGTTGGCATGCTGGATGTCAGCTTCGAGCACCTTAAGCGAGTCCTTGAAGGATTTGCGCATAGGAACGAAGCCCATCTCCGCCCGAAATCATCCAAGACGATCAAGTCTCCAACTCAATCTGCCTCCCCCGCCCCCTAATATGTCGATCCACCAAACCCTAATAATTCGCTTCTCCTCCTCCGCCACTCTCTCTCTCTCCCCTTGCTGTTCCCGTTGCTTTAGAAGAGCGAAGAGAGTAAACGGCAAGAGCACCAACCGAGAAGAGGGTCAGCTGTTCGACACGTGGACGAAGCAGACCTCCCTGAGCACCCTAAAGAGGCGGGGGCGGTACAAAAAAATTTAATCGTCGGGTCCCATCGAAAGCAACGGCTTTGATTTGGTGGGAAAAAAGCAAGTACGTTTCGGTGGGGCGGTTTTATCGTCGTCGGAGTCGGGTATACATAAAGCTGCTTGCGCTATTTGAAGTTTTGAACGCTCGAAAAGGTAACCGACTCGGAAAGAAAAATACTTATTTTGTCAAAATTTGTTGGTCGACGATGCTCCTCCAAGTTGTATTAAAATGAGAATTTTGATTTACAAAGTAGTAAAGTGCAAAAAGATGATTCATTTTTTCAATGTTTATGTTAATTCATTTCTGGATCTATATAAAAAAGATAAATCATAAAATTTACTTATTCGAATACTGTAACTAACATATAGAAAAAACAGACATATTAATTTTACCATATTTGAACTCTCAGGTTTCAAGATGGCAATATCGCACGTATCAACCATCTGACCATTCCGTGGGGATAAAGTAGTGATTATTGAGATAGTAATTTTCTAAGCAAAAATATATATATATATTAAAAATTTTACCATGTAAATTTTAATATTTTTTTTATTTTTATTTTACTTAACACTATAATCAAATCCCTAAATTTAAAAAGTAAAATTTGAAATGGCTTAATCGCAAATTAAAAAAATAAAATAAAAAATAAAAAATATTGAAAAGTTGTACAGGTCCACACGCCGTCCGTAGCATCTATATCACCCTTATATATTAAAAGGGTAAATTGACCTAAATTTCATAACATTAAAATCAACTTCTTTCTCAATCCCTGCGTCGAAAAAAATTTGTTCCTACTTCCTGCGTGCAAACTTTCCTTTGTTTCAATTCGCTAATGCACACCGATTTACCTAATTATCATCATTTTTTTATAGGTACAAAAACCCAAAAGCAAGTATAATTCCTCTTAAATTCAACACATTTAAACTAAAATCTAGTATATTTACTATCAAAGTAAGCATGACTCTTTTTTTGTTTATCGCGAGGGAATAGAAGCTCTCATTATTTTTTATAGATAAAAAAATTCAAAAAGAGATATAATTTCTCTTAAATTCAGCATCATTTAATTATAATCGAGTATATAATCTAATAGAGCATGAATCTTTTTCCTCCTAACCAATCAATTTAAAACTCATACCAATCGATTGGATTAGGATGAATTGATTGGATGATTCTAGTTAAATGATGTTAAATTTAGGATAAAGTACATCTTATTTTAAACTTTTTTAATAAAAAATAAAGATAATTAGGTAAATCGAAGTGTATTAGGGAATTGAAGTAAAAAAATTTGCATGAGAATAAATTTATTCTGATGCGGGGATTAAGGAGGAAGTTCATATTGATGTTAAGGATAGGTATGCAATCTCAAGCATACACAAATAGTGCCCACCGTAGGGTTCGAACCGATAATCACAAAGTTAAGAATCTTGCGCTCTACCAACTAAACTAGATGGGCAACCCTAATTAATATATTTTAAGATGTTATTGAATTTAAATAAGATTTTCATTTTTTGAAGTTATATTAATCTTGAGACATTATTTAAAGTTGTATTATCAATAATATTTTATAAGTTATGTTTGCATTAGAAAAAAAATGTATATATAAAATTTAATATTTCAAGTGTTGTTTTTTAATTTTGAATTTATTATTTTTTAAAAATTTTTAATTCTAAAAATAAATCTAAACCATCATTATTAAATAATATATCTTTAAAATAAAAAATTTAGGTTCAAACATTTACAAAATTTTGATTTTATAATCACAGCAAATATGAATATATTTTTTTTATAATTATTAAAATTAATCTAATGTAAAACAATGTTCAAATATTTATATTGTAAAGATTTAGTAAAAAGATGGTTATTTTTTATTTTATATAATTAAAAATATCAATTTAATGTTTAAAAGATTATCATTTTGTTTTGCGTTGAATAAATGAGAAATCTTATTTTCAATTTATATCACAACAAAAGGTGATAATCCTCACCTCAGGGGCCCTTTTAGGGCTGCCCTATGCAATTTGGAGAAAAGTAAATCACGAGGGGTTTTGCCCAACATAATGACCCTTTGCATGGGGTCAGGTGACTAACGATGCTTTTCACATATGTTGAGAATCGATTCCATGACTTATTGCAGCAACACCACATGCAAGTACCAACTACACGAAAATCTCTGGAGATATCAAGGAAGAGGAAGAAAGTGCGAAGAACGGAGTGATGGTGCAATCGGCCTTTAGATTTTTGATGCTTGTTTAATAATATGTTTAATTTGAGCTTAGTCAAGGTTGACCTTGTTAGGTGAGTAGTCTATCGAATAACTAGTAAGTCCAAACATGTCAAAGTGACCTCATACCTGGCAAGAGAAAAATCCTAGTGGGAGATAACCTTAGGTCTTGGAGGAGCAAAGTCCTAGTGAGTGAAGTAAGACCCTAATGAGTGAAGCTAAGTGGGGAAAGTCCTAGTGAATGAGGCTAGTGTTGGAACTTGGAAGGCTAGAGAGGGGGGGGGGTGAATGTAGCCAGACACTTAAACTTTAGTGCTTTTGAAATTCTGCACCTCAAATGTTAGTAGCACAGCGGAAGCTAAAGAAAACAGAGTATGCAGAAATGAAAACTCTAAGCTAAGAGCAAACACAAGAACGCTAACAAGAGGATTTACAAGGTTCGGGGATAACTTGCCCCTACTCCTTGGCATGCCCTTAAGGTGGGCAATCCCTTGATCGTCAGCAGATCAAGCCCCGGTAGATCTGGATAGTAAGCAACCTCCTTCTCGGTGGAGAAACCTCTCCACAGTGTTTCAATCAAAGATAAAGTTTTAAGCACAATGAAACACAAGAAAGATCTTACTAAGCACTTGGAACCACAAGAACACAAGCAGAACTTCTCCCGAGCTCCACCCAGCACAGATCTCACGCAAGAACTCCCTTCTTCGTGTCTTCTCGCTGATGGACTCACCAAGCCTCTTGTTTCTTCCTCCAAGTGCTCAAGTAATAGATGGTTGCTACAAAGATCACAATCGCTTGCTCAAGAGATGATGGAACAGAGTTGCTGCAAGCACAAGTTGTTGCAGAGTAGTTTCGTTGAGTTGCTGAAAGTTCTTGAGACTTGTTCGCCACCAAGCGCTTAAGTCTCTTCCACTCAGCTCCAGGTTACCACCTCACTGCAGCCTCCAGCTGCTCACCTGCAACACCCAGCTACCACTGAGCTCTTCCTGGACTCCCTGAGCTTCCCTCAGCCAAGCTCCAGTCAGCAGCTCCAATCAACAGCTCCAGCCGTTGCAACCTGAGATGGCAAATGGACAAATCTGCTCCAAGGAAAGGCCTCCATTGACTCTCCTTGAGTGTTTGAATCCATCCCTGTCGCCTGCAATCTTAATCAAAGCATTAGCACAACAAATCATACAGAGAATCATGTATCAGAGATTAAGCGCAGAGATAGCAGTTGTGTTCAGACGCGATCAGAGCGTCTGATAGCATATTTTGAATTAAAGTGATCGGTCACCGGACCGATCCAGAGCTTGTGGATCGGTCACCAGACCGATCCACCGCTTTGCTGGGGCTCCCAGCTTTCGCGGCCAATCGGGCCTGATCGGTCACCAGACCGATCAGGCTCCTCTCTGACCGATCTGGCTCCAGCCTGATCGGTTATAAGACGGAGTCCGCGACACTTTATTGTTCTCCAGAACGGTCTGAACAGTGTTCCAGATCGGTCACCAGACCGATCAGGGGCAGATCAGTGAGGTTCCCAAAAACCTACTGAATGCCCCATGATCGGTCACCGGACCGATCAGGAGCAGAGCAGCAAGGGAACTCAACTAACTCGTAGGCTCCCTGATCGGTCACCAGACTGATCAGGAGCTGTGCAATGAGTGAAACGCATACTCCCTGATCGGTCACCAGACTGATCAGTCATCGCTGGATCGGTCACCAGACCGATCCACGAAGGAACACCGTGCCAACCTCCCTGATCGGTCACCAGACCGATCCAGGGGCTCCAACCTAGCCCTCCAAGCTAGGGTTTCATCCAACCTAGCCCTCTAAGCTAGGACCTGACCCTCCAAGCCAAGATTTCATCCAACCTAGCCCTCCAAGCTAGGACCTGGCCCTCCAAGCCAGGATTTCATCAACATAGCCCTCCAGGCTAGGACCTGACCCTCCAAGCCAGGACTTTTTCACACCTAACCCTCCAGGTTAGGACTTTTCACCACCTAGCCCTCCAAGCTAGGATTGTCCACACCTAACCCTCCAGGTTAGGATTTTCCACACCTAGCTCTCCAAGCTAGGATTTTTCACACCTAACCCTCCAAGCTAGGATTTTTCACACCTAACCCTCCAGGTTTGGACTTTTCCACACCTAGCCCTCCAAGCTAGGATTTTTCACATCTAGCCCTCCAAGCTAGGATTTTCCACACACCTAACCCTCCAAGTTAGGATTTCATTAAACCTAGTCCCACTAGGTATGCCTAGTCCACGACCAGGATTTAATCCCAATCATAATCATCTCATCAACCTAAACTAAAATCGGTGTCAACACCAAAACAACAATCAGGGTCAGACTGCATTAACAGCTAGGCCCTGGTGAGTGAGGCATGGTAGTGGGAAGTCCTAGCGAGTGAATTTAGGCCTTAGTGAGTGAAACAAGGTAGTGGAAAGTCTTAGTGAGTGAAGCTAGGCCCTGGTTAGTGAAGTCAAATAGTGGAAAGTTTTATTGAGTGAAGCTAGGCCCTAGGGGAAGCAACCCTAAGTGGTGAAAGTCTTGGTGAGTGAAGCTAGACAATGGAAAGTCCTAGTGAGTGAAGCTAGGCTCTAGGGGGAGGTAACCTTAGGTAATAAGAAGTCTTTGAGGAGTAAACTCCAAGTTTGTTCGAAGGGATTAGGTAAACCTAAGTTTAGTTTTACCTATGTTATTTTGCCTTACTATTGTTATTGTGATAACTTAGTATTGCAGATAAAGTCTTAGTGGATCAAGCGATCAGACACTGAGCAGAAAAAGTCCAAATAGATCTGGAGGACCAGATGTTTGGCAGGTGAGTAAAGGTAAGTCGTGGAGGAGAGTGTAGTGAGGTCGTATCCCAATGAGACAGTCTTAGGCACTGAACCAACTAGAGAAACCTATAGAGATTTATAAGTTGAGATTAAGATAGGTCTTACTGCCTACTACTCAAGCATATTATATATCTATGCTAATCTCTATTTTACAGGTTAATTTTCATATACTTGTTATACTGTAATAACCATTTTATGTAGATCAGTCAAACATTGTTGACTGAAGGATCGATAGACTGATCCAACTTGAGCAGCACTACTGCGAAGCAAAATAGATTTATCCATAGACTGATCATAAGGATTGGTCGACGGATTCATACTTAGTATGCACGGATATGAATAAGGAAGTTTTATCCGTCGACTGATCAAAAGGATAGGTCAACGGCTAACATTTATTACAGCGTCAACCGATCACAGCCGACCAACAAATACAAGGAAAGGTGTGGGGTTTCATTGACTAAATAGGAGGTTCAGTCGACCGATTGGTTCCATTGACCGAATGGTTTTTCGATGGACCGAACACTACCTATATAAGAAGCTTGAGATCGGTGCACTCATCAACTCTTCTACTCATCTTCCACTCACTTTCTACGTCAATAACTTTCTCAAGTTCTACTGCTACGATGTCGGGAAGTTCATTGACACTACCATGATCTAGGTGTTTGAAATGTGACAATGATCCAGGTGCTTGAAATGAATATAGGCGCCTAGATTCATTCAGTAGCGTTTCTTTTTATTTATTTTTAGCTCCAGGGTTAAGTCAATTAGATTTTGCCTTTAAGATTTAGAGTGTATATATATATATATATATACGAATTTGCTCTGCTGCGGACCGCGCCCTGCGGACCGCATGCGCCACCACGCCTGATCGGTCACCATGACCGATCAGGCAATTGCCTGATCAGTCACCTACGCTGATGGGTTCACCGGTACGCCGACGGGTTCACCGCTGCCCCTAGGGTTCACCGCACCCCCTAGGGTTATAGTTTTGTTCGAGGGCGGCGGTCGAAGGTCGCCGATGGACACGGAGCGCAGCGCCAGCATGACCGATCAGGGAACCCCCAGATCGGTCACGCGCCCCTGTCGCACACGAGGTCCACACCGCGCGGTCCGCAGCAGAGCAGAACTGTATATATATATATATATATATATTATGGACCAACTCGTGCGAACATCGTTTGCGACACTGGTCGAGCAGCCTAGATTCATTCCAGGCACTCAGTAACATTTTTTGGATATAATATATATATTTAGGGTTTAAGATTTTAGGATTTAGGGTTTAAGTTATAGTGGGTTATGCCAATAAGATTTTTCCTCTAGGGTTCATGATAAACAAAATTTAATACTCATGGGTTATATTATATGTATTTAGAGTTTAAGATCTTAGAGTTTATGGGTTCAAATTCGTCACAGAATTGGCGACGAATATAAAAATTCATCACAGAATTGGCGACGAATATGAAAATTCGTCACAAATTGGTGACGAATTTATAGATTTGTCACCAATTCTATAATGAATTTTCAAATTCGTCACAAAATGTAATTGTTTTAAAAAACCTATAAAACATTGAAAATAACACAGATGGGCCTACAGACTTCAAAATTTAATAAAACAAGTTTTTACGTGTTCGTATCGATGTCCTAATCATATTAATGGCCTCAAACATGAATTCCATTAAAATCTTTAGAGATGATGGAGAGTTTATCAAAAAGCTTTTAACATTTTCAAACTTAATATTTTTCACTAAGTCATTGGCATATCTAATTAATTTAACTACAAAAAAAATATATTTGGTGAAATTCATATTTGACAACGTTTATGTTATCAGATGATCTTTACGAATATATAAAAAATTATTTCATGTAATCCCGAATTCTTTAGGTCTATTTACAACATTTAAAAAGAATTTATTTTGTGTTTTTCAAAAATTAAAATCTTCAACGAATTTCCAAATTCATTGCAGATTGGTGACAAATTTCCATATTCGTCTCCAATTCTGCGATGAATATCGAAATTCATCATTGATTTTAATTTCTTTTTTAAAAAATCAATAACATTTAAAATAACACTATAGACCTATAGAACTCAAGATTTCGTAAAACAAGTTTCTACGTGTTTGTATCCTCTCATGTTATAAATGAGATAAAACACTAATTTCACCAAATATATTTTTATCATTAATTTTTGTAAAAAAATTATATTTTCAAACCCATTCATATTTACAAAAAAAAATTAAAGATCTAAAAATATTAGGTAAAATTCGTGTTTGAGATCATTAATGTGATCATGAGATAACACACGTAAAAACTTTTTCATAAAATTTCGAGGTATATAGGTCAATCTGTGTGCAATTTTACACGTTTTTTGATTTTTTTTTCAAAAGAAATAAATTTTGCGACAAATTTTCAAATTCATCGTAGAATTAGCGACGAATATGAATAATCGTTGCAAAATTAGCAACAAATTTCTAGATTCGTTACTAATTCTGCAACAAATTTGAAAAATCATCGCAAAATTTAATTGTTTTAAAAACCTATAAAATGTTGAAAACAACACAGATTGACCTACAGATTTCGAAATTTAATGAAACAAATTTTTATGTGTTCATATCAATCTCCTAATCACATTAGTGGCCTCAAACATGAATTTTGTTAAAATCTTTAGAGATGAAAGAGAGTTTAATATCCAAAAGCTTTTAACATTTTCAAACTTAACATTTTTCACTAAGTCGTTGGCACATCTAATTAATTATAAACCAAAAATATATATTTGGTAAAATTCATATTTGGGGGCGTTTATATTATCAAGAGATCGATATGAACATATAGAAACTTATTTCATGTAATTCTGATTTCTCTAGGTCTATCTACGATATTTAAAAAAAATTATTTTGAGTTTTTTTTAAAATTTGCGATGAATTTAGAAATAGGTCGCAGATTGGTGACGAATTTCTATATTTATTGTCAATTCTGCAACGAATATGGAAATTCATCGTGTTGAGGCAATCTATGGTCCGGAGTGACCATGTGTTTTGATGTTTGGGCAAAGGGTTTAAGATAGGTTTTCCCTTGTGCTCTAATATGTGTATGTGAGTGTGTAGGATGTACAGGTTACACATATGTGTTGGAAACGGATGGCTAGAGAGGGGGGGTGAATATAGCCAATCACTAAAATTTGCTCTCTTAAGTTTTCTGCGTGATCAGGTTAGTAGCAGCGGAAGCAAACAACACAAACAGAACAATACAAAGAAAGAAAGCAAACCAAATTGCGAAGACGGAGATGTACAAGGTTCGGGGATAACTTGCCCCTACTCCTTGGCGTGCCCGTGAGGTGGGCGATCCCTTGATCGTCGGCAGATCAAGCCCCGGTGAACTCCGGATAGTAGCAGTCTCCTTCTCGGTGGAGAAACCTCTCCACAAGTGATCTCAAGAAGATACAAGTTAAGCACAGAGATACTCGAGAAGACAAGCTCACAAAGATGTAACAAGATCGCTCAAGCACAAAGCAATAGAGAGCACGAACACAGCCCAGCCAAACTTCCCAAGTTTCTGTCTTGTTCGCCTCCGCTCCTCTGCATCCAGCTTTGTCTCTTAAGCTCCTGCTCAACGT
Organism: Boesenbergia rotunda; assembly: GCA_024364735.1. Classification (NCBI taxonomy): domain Eukaryota; kingdom Viridiplantae; phylum Streptophyta; class Magnoliopsida; order Zingiberales; family Zingiberaceae; genus Boesenbergia; species Boesenbergia rotunda. Next base: position 250,929 of record JAGFNQ010000728.1, on the reverse strand, counting down.
CGCCAGCTCCATCAGCACCACTGACTCACACCCTGACCCACTGACCTCTCTGAGTACTCAGTCCACTGGACACTCCTCCAGCTGAGCCTCCATCAGTTGCCAGCCGCGCCTTTGTCAGTTGCTAGTTGCGCCAGACGCCGTTGAGACCTGAAAACACAATAGATCCAAACCTGCTCTAAGGAAAGCCTCCCATTGACCCTCCTTAAGTGTTTGAATCACCTGCTATCACCTGCACACTCCAACAAAGGCTTAGCAATGCATATCAAAAAGAAATCAGCAAGTGGCAGAGAATCGGCAGTGAAAACAGACTTTTGACAACATATTTGAATTAAAGTTCTGCTCCTGATCGGTCCCCAGACCGATCAGGGAGGAGCCTGATCGGTCACCAGACCGATCCAGCAGTTTCTGCACACTCCTGATTGGTCCCCAGACCAATCAGGCTCTTGCCTGATCGGTCACCAGACCAATCAGGCTCCAGCCTGATCGGTCACCAAACCAATCAGGCTTGAGTGAACAGTGATTCTTTAATCAAAACCTAAGTCTCTGATCGGTCACCGGACCGTTCTGGACCTAATTAGCAAGGGAACTCAACTCACTGTTCGCTCCCTGATCGGTCACCAGACCGATCAGGAGCTGTGCAGTGAGTGAAACACACACTCCCTGATCGGTCACCAGACCGATCAGACATCGCTGGATCGGTCACCAGACCGATCCACGAAGGAGCAGCGTGCCAACTCCCTGATCGGTCACCAGACCGATCCAGGGACGCAGACCTAGCATTCCAAGCTAGGATTTCATTCACCTTAGCCCTCCAAGCTAAGGATTTTTCAATCTAACTCTCCAAGTTGGGAATTTGCACCTAACCCTCCAAGTTAGGACTTTTCACCTAGCCCTCCAAGCTAGGACTTTTCACCTAGCCCTCCAAGCTAGGACTTTTCACCCAACCCCTCCGAGTTAGACCTTCATCCAACCTAGCCCTCCAAGCTAGGCACCTGACCCTCCAAGCCAGGACTTTTCACCTAATCCTCCAAGATGGGAATTTGCACCTAACCCTCCAAGTTAGGACTTTTCACCTAGCCCTCCAAGGTAGGACTTTTCACCCAGCCCTCCAAGCTAGGACTTTTCACCCACCTCTTCCGAATTAGGACTTTTCAAACACCTGGCTTCACTCACCAGGACCCGGCTTCACTCACCGGGATTTTCAACACCTGGCTTCACTCACCAGGACCCGGCTTCACTCATCAAGATTTCCATCACCTGGCTTCACTCACCAGGACCCGGCTTCACTCATCGAGATTTTCATTACCTGGCTTCACTCACCAGGACCCGACTTTACTCACCGGGATTTCCATCACCTGGCTTCACTCGCTAGGACCCGACTTCACTCACGGGGATTTCAACCTAGCTTCACAAGCTAGGACCTGGCTTCACTCACCAGGGTTTCATGCCCAGTCCCCGACCAGGACTTTAACCCAAATTCGCTCAACCAAACTTAAATCATTGTCAAACACCAAAACAACAACCAGGCCAGACTGCATCAACAATCTCCCCCTTTTTGTTGTTTGATAACCCGATTTAAGTTTAGGTATCAATCAATTGAAGTCCGTTCAATTCTCATAAGGGAATCATGATCCTCCGCCTATAATAACCATAAACTTAATCAGTCATTTTCTCCCCCTTTGTCAAACATCGAAAAGGGTATGGTTATTAAGTTTTAAACATACCTCCCCCTCAAACACGGGTCTCTCCCCAAACCCAAAATAATCAAAGTTAAGTTTTGAATTGCACATGAAAACATATACAGAATAATATTATGGTCAAACATGTATATGTTTCATATGACAAGTAAGTCAAAGGATGATTCTGGAATTGCATATGAGAGGCATATACCATAAATGTATCATGACAACAATGTATATGCATCATATGACAACAATTATTGCAGTTCCATCAGACTGATGATCGATACAGAAAAATTTCTGATTTATCTATGAACGATCAATTTTCAGAAAAATTTCTGTAATTCTGATTCGTTCAAGATCGGACTGCATTAACACTTGGACTTCCATGTGAAGACATATACAGAAGTATATCATGGTCAAATACGTATATGCTTCATAGGACGAGTAAGGAATGCAACTGTATCTGAAACATAGTCCTGATTGGTCTCCGTGACCAACCAGGTCTGTTGATTACGTGATATAGAAGGATATCTGATTAGTCTGGGGAGCGATCAGATTTCAGAAAAATTTCGGAAACTCTGATACGTTCCTGATCAGACTGCATTAACAATTTGCATCCCATAACAGGAGAGAGGACTCTATTGATAATTCGTCATTTCAGAAAAATTTCCGAAACACGACATTAAGAACAAGAGTCATAACTCAACAAACCCTTTCTTAAGAATTTGAACATTCCAACATAGGTTTGTATCAAATCAGTATTTAGGTTTTGTTTCAAGTACCACTTGAACAAATTTGTACTTCCTTAGTACCAGGATTGTACCAATGGAGGATCAAATATGTTTCAATTGTAATTGGTTTGTATCAGATTTGTTAGGAGTATGATCATCAAACTGATACAATTCAATGAAAAGAGATTGGTTTGAGGAGGTTTTGGATCAATTTGGAACGATCTGGGAGTTCCTTGATCAGAGTTGGTCTGATCGGTCACCAGATCGATCAGAACGACGACTAATCGGTCACCAGACCGATCAGAGGGATCCCTGATCGGTCGGTGGACCGATCAGGTTTGACACAAAATATTTTCTGAAACTGATCAGTTTCAGAAATAGGTTTGTTTCAACTCTTAACCTTTCCCAAACCCTTATACAATCATATTTGATCCATTTGTCCTAAAGGGTTTCCTTGATCAAAAAGTATTTCCCAAACTAAAATAATCATCATGATTTGTATCAATTCCATATCAAAAATTGAGAATTTTTTTTGTGAAAAGAAACCAATAACATGTTTATGTCAATTTAGTGTCACAATATGATCAAGTTCCAAAACATGCTTATATCACATTATGATCAAATTTCCAAACCATGCTTGTGTCAAATTAGTATCAACATATGATCAAATTCCAAAACATACTTGTATCAAATTCTTATCAAGATTCAAAACTTTAACCCCTATCAAAGCATGATCAGTATGTGCTAAGCCTTAACTTGAGTATCAAAAGCATGTTTGTATCAAAGCATAATCGTTGGGAAAACAAACAAGTCATGGAATTTGAGTTTGATACAAAGAGAGCATTAACCTTAGACCTTAAGCTCATGTTCTTTGTCTAATCATGTATTGTGAGATTTTCATAGTGATTTTTGAATTAGTACTAACTAATTCATCTGTCCATACTTGTTCAATAGCATGCCTTCATGTTGTCTAACACATACAAGAAAATCATGGCATATTGAAGTCAAAACTCATGGATTGGATTGAAGAGTCATACTTCCAAGTGTGTATTACAGTCATGGTTCCAACCGATTTGAAATCAAGTTTGAGTTAGGCTTCCGAAATAGGTATGCATGCAATCATTTGAATAGAAAATTCATAGACATGGATAGCACACATGATGAATACATAATTCTATTCGGTAAAGATGAACTAGACAGTTCCTTCTTTGTTTTGGAAGCAAACTTGATCATAGAAGAATTTTAATACTAAAGTAGATCATACTTAAACATCATTAAGTTCTTTGACACATGAATTCCATAAAAAGTACTAGCCAAGGGTTCATATTGTTATAAAAACTAAAACAATATAGATCAAAGTATTTGAGTCGAATTTTCCATAACCAACCATGTGAATGACAATTTTCCTTTGGTCATGCGTTTGGAGCCCAAATATCAACCTCCCATGTTGATAGATGCTCCCCCTCAAATAATGCTTATACAATTCGAAATATGGAGGTTTTGGGTACCCAAATTTTGGGACCTAAGGAATCTACAATGAAAGACTTTGGCACCCATGCTTTAGTCTTTTTCTTTCTAACCTTTTGAACCCTAGAGTCATTTGATGATGTAAATTGGGTTCTTGACATTAATGATACAATACCGGCCCTATTGTAAACTGCCCTTTGGGAGTTTAAGATCATGTCTAATGTTTTAGAGCTAGTTGAAAACTTCTCAAGAATATTCTTGAGCTTTTCAACTTCGCTCCTTAAGTCCTTATTTTCATTTTCAAGGGACTTATCATGCATAACATCAATTACCTCATCCTTAGAGGTTTTCAATTTTTCTACTTCCAACCTTAATGTTTTGACTTTGGCCTTAGATTTCTTAAGTATTTTTGTCAAGTACGCTATTGCTCTATAGCATTTGTCTAACTCGGGAGAGATTACCTCTTCATCATCCGAAGATGATGAAGGCGCGGTTGAGGAGCTTGATTCGTCTCCACTCTCCTCTTCATTTGAATCCTCTATGGCCATGAGGGCAAAGTTATGAGTGTTCTTCTCCTCCTCTTCTTCGGATGAACTAGAGGACGATTCATCCCATGTGGCCCTCAAGGCCTTCCTTTTCTTCTTTGGTTTATCCTTCTTCTTCTTTAACTTTGGGCATTCATCCTTGTAATGTCCTTTCTTGCTACACTCATAACAAGTAACATTTGACTTATCAATTTTAAATTTACTTTGGTTACCTTTACCCTTGAAGCTCCGGCTCTTTCTCATCATTCTTCTAACAAAGTTTGTCATCTCGGAGGAAGAAGACCAGCTGCCCTCCTCCTCGGATTCGGACTCGGACTCGGATGAAGATGAAGATGAAGATGAAGAGACTTCCTTCTTCTTCTTCTTCCTCTTCTTCTTCTTCTTGTTGTTACCTGCCACTAAAGCAATACCTTTCTCTTTTGAACTTTTGTTAGAGATCTCATGTAGTTCCATTTCACAAAATAGATCTTCTAACTTAACAAAAGATAAATCCTTGGAAACCTTGTAAGCATCCACCATAGATGACCACAAGGCGTTCCTAGGAAAAGCTTTGAGGGCATACCTTATAAGATCTTGGTTCTCAACCTTCTCATTGATGGAGTGTAGACCATTTAGGATCTCCTTGAATCGTCCATGGAGTATACTTACAGTTTCTTCCTCTCTCATGGACAGATTTTGGAGTTGACTGAGAAGGAGGTCCTTCTTGGTAGTCCGGGTGTCTTGAGTTCCTTCATGGAGCTCAATGATCTTGCTCCATAGATCTTTAGCACTTGTGAAGGGACCAACCTTGATTAGTTGGTCCTTGGTCAACCCGCATTGCAAAGTTACCACTTTCTCATCGGCTTCACCTCTTCGGATTTGATCTGCCGACCAACTTGAGAAGTCCATCTCTTTTCCCTCAGCATCTTTAGGAGTAGAAAAACCTTCCTTGACAGCAAACCACATGCTGAGGTTGGTTTTTAGGTAAAACTCCATCTTCAACCTCCAATATGGAAAATCAGTGCCTTCAAAGAGTGGAGGTCGGCTGGTGCTAAACCCTTCTCTTCCCATGGCCATCTTTGTTAGCTCTCGGATGTTAAGCCGTTGAAGTAGAGCCCCAAGCTCTGATACCACTTGTTGGAAACGGATGGCTAGAGAGGGGGGGGGTGAATATAGCCAATCACTAAAATTTGCTCTCTTAAGTTTTCTGCGTGATCAGGTTAGTAGCAGCGGAAGCAAACAACACAAACAGAACAATACAAAGAAAGAAAGCAAACCAAATCGCGAAGACGGAGATGTGCAAGGTTCGGGGATAACTTGCCCCTACTCCTTGGCGTGCCCGTGAGGTGGGCGATCCCTTGATCGTCGGCAGATCAAGCACCGGTGAACTCCGCATAGTAGCAGCCTCCTTCTCGGTGGAGAAACCTCTCCACAAGTGATCTCAAGAAGATACAAGTTAAGCACAGAGACACTCGAGAAGACAAGCTCACAAAGATGTAACAAGATCGCTCAAGCACAAAGCAATAGAGAGCACAAACACAGCCCAGCCAAACTTCCCAAGTTTCTGTCTTGTTCGCCTCCGCTCCTCTGCATCCAGCTTTGTCTCTTAAGCTCCTGCTCAACGTCGCCAGCTCCATCAGCACCACTGACTCACGCCCTAACCCACTGACCTCTCTGAGCACTCAGTCGACTGGACACTCCTCCAGCTGAGCCTTCGTCAGTTGCCAGCCGTGCCTTCGTCAGTTGCCAGTTGCGCCAGACGCCGTTGAGACCTGAAAACACAATAGATCCAAACCTGCTCCAAGGAAAGCCTCCCATTGACCCTCCTTAAGTGTTTGAATCACCTGCTATCACCTGCACACTCCAACAGAGGCTTAGCAATGCATATCAAAAAGAAATCAGCAAGTGGCAGAGAATCGGCAGTGAAAACAGACTTCTGACAACATATTTGAATTAAAGTTCTGCTCCTGATCGGTCCCCAGACCGATCAGGGAGGAGCCTGATCAGTCACCAGACCGATCCAGCAGTTTCTGCACACTCCTAATTGGTCCCCAGACCAATCAGGCTCCTGCCTGATCGGTCCCCCACACTCCTGCCTGATCGGTCACCAGACCAATCAGGCTCCAGCCTGATCGGTCACCAGACCAATCAGGCTTGAGTGAACAGTGATTCTTTAATCAAAACCTAAGTCTCTGATCGGTCACCGGACCGTTCTGGACCTGATTAGCAAGGGAACTCAACTCACTGTTCGCTCCCTGATCGGTCACCAGACCGATCAGGAGCTGTGCAGTGAGTGAAACACACACTCCCTGATCGGTCACCAGACCGATCAGACATCGCTGGATCGGTCACCAGACCGATCCACGAAGGAGCAGCGTGCCAACTCCCTGATCGGTCACCAGACCGATCCAGGGACACAGACCTAGCATTCCAAGCTAGGATTTCATTCACCTTAGCCCTCCAAGCTAAGGATTTTTCAATCTAACTCTCCAAGTTGGGAATTTGCACCTAACCCTCCAAGTTAGGACTTTTCACCTAGCCCTCCAAGCTAGGACTTTTCACCTAGCCCTCCAAGCTAGGACTTTTCACCCAACCCCTCCGAGTTAGACCTTCATCCAACCTAGCCCTCTAAGCTAGGCACCTGACCCTCCAAGCCAGGACTTTTCACCTAATCCTCCAAGATGGGAATTTGCACCTAACCCTCCAAGTTAGGACTTTTCACCTAGCCCTCCAAGGTAGGACTTTTCACCCAGCCCTCCAAGCTAGGACTTTTCACCCACCTCTTCCGAATTAGGACTTTTCAAACACCTGGCTTCACTCACCAGGACCCGGCTTCACTCACCGTGATTTCCAACACCTGGCTTCACTCACCAGGACCCGGCTTCACTCACCGGGATTTCCATCACCTGGCTTCACTCACCAGGACCCGGCTTCACTCACCAGGACCCGGCTTCACTCACCGGGATTTCAACCTAGATTCACAAGCTAGGATCTGGCTTCACTCACCGGGATTTCAACCTAGCTTCACAAGCTAGGACTTTAACCCAAATTCGCTCAACCAAACTTAAATCATTGTCAAACACCAAAACAACAACCGGGCCAGACTGCATCAATAATATGGACTTAGCTGGACGACTTCGGTATGGTGAAGGGTGGCATAGAGACAAGCTGGAGGTTTGTGTGCACCGGAGGGACCATGGATAGCAGGGATGATGAGCCGAGGGGCGCGGACTTCGAGGCATGCGTGAAGGATGACATGGAGGCAAGCTGGAGGCTTGTGTGCATCCGAGGGACGGGAGCCGAAGATGAAGAGGGCGCGAAGGCAACAGTTAAGGCTGCTGGTGAAGAGTCAGCTGAGTCATGAAGGGACGAGAGCCAAGGGAGGAGGACTCCAAGGGCAAGCCACTTCAAAGGGCACACATGAAGGGTGGCATGGAGGCAAGCCAAGGGAAGGTTTGTGTGCGCATCCGAGGGACGATAGCCAGTGGAAAAAAACTTCAAGGGGCAAGCCAAAGGAGTTTACCTGAAGGCACGCGTGGAGGAGGGTCGTTGGAGTGAGAAAGAGTGTTTGTATAGGCTGGGCAGTCGACTGGTGATATAACAGTCGACTGCCAACACAAACAGAAACTCACAGAAGGTTTTCGACTCTGGACCAGTCGACTGCCCCAGGAGCAGTCGACTGCCCCAGGAGCAGTCGACTGATAAGTAGCCAGAATTCGAATGTTGAGCTGCAACGGTCGAATCTGAGTGGGGGCAGTCGACTGCCCTGGGAGCAGTCGACTGGTAGGGTATTTTTCAGGCTTGAGCTTTATTTAAAAGACTCGGGTTTGGCTGAAAACCTCTGACGAAACAAGCTTGGTTAAGGCTTGTTAGTAGTTTGTAAAGCTCAGAAGTGTGGTCAAGGTTGTGGCCAGGTTTCTCCACCCACAAGGAGCTACGCGAGCTAGCCGGAGGGCATCCGGGGAGTGATCCGCAGAAGGATCGAGGGATCGTCCACCTCACGGACTATCGTGGAGTAAGAGCTTCATCTCCGAACCACGTAAATAGGTTTGTTAGCATTGTTAGTTTTGTTTTAGTTATTAGATTTCCACTTGCGCACTAACAAATATAGGAAGAAATCAAAAATTGCTATTCATCCCCCCTCCACTAGCAAACTACATCGATCTAACATATCACAGGTTTTAATTTTAAAAAAAAATAAAAAAAACGTTTAAAATGACACGATAGACCTACAGAATTCGAATTTTTTTATATATTTTTTATTCCTACTGTTCATTTGTTTTGAGTAGGATTGAGGAGATAATGAAATTGAATGCCCGAAGAAGTAAGTACGGCAATTTACCAAAGGGCGTACCTAAGAATTGGTATTTACCAAAAGGCGTACTATGGTTTCAATGTTACCAAAGGGCGCACATATTTTAGTAAACTTCCTCTTATACCCCTACCGTCAAGTACTGCATGCATTTCTCTTTCTCTTTCTCTTTATCTTTGTCAGTAACGAATTTCGAGACGGACCATAAAGAGATGTTCCTTTATATTTTGATTTTTATATTATGGAACATTTCTCAAAACAAAAAAAAATTGAAATTAATTATAATATTTTTATTAAATTAAAACTAAAAGAACATTTCAGCCACCCGCGTTGGGCCTGAAATGGTTCCATTTCAGGCCCAACGTGGGGCTGAAATGTTTCCATTTCAGGCCCAACGTGCCCAATATTAAGGGTCTTTTCTCGATTCTTTGTTATTACATTTTAACACCTCGGAGAAGTCCAAATAAACAATGGATAGCAAATTTTAACTCCTTGTAACCTCAGAAATCCACAGGAACTGAAATTTTTACAATCGAAGCTCTCTAGGTCAATCTGTGGTCTTTTAGAGTCATTGGGCCAGAAATGGAAACATTTCAGGCCCACGTTGGGCCTGAAATGGAACCATTTCAGGCCCACATTGGGCCTGAAATGGAATCATTTCAGGCCCAAATGTGGGCCTGAAATGTTTCCATTTCAGGCCTAATGACCCTAAAACGCCACTTGTGTCAAAACCCACTGATTGACCTAGAGAGCTCCGATTGTAAAAATTTCAGTTCCTGTGGATTTCTGAGGTTACAAGGAGTTCAAATTTGCTATCCATTGTTTATTTGGACATCTCCGAGGTGTTAAAATGTAATAATGAAGAACCAAGAAAACACCTTTAATATTGGGCACATTGGGCCTGAAATGGAAATATTTCAGGCCTACGTTGGGCCTGAAATGGAATCATTTCAGGCCCAACGTGGGCCTGAAATTGTTCCATTTCAGGCTCAATGACCCTAAAAGGCCTAATGTGTCAAAATCCACTGGTTGACCTAGAGAGCTCCGATTGTAAAAATTTCAGTTCCTGTGGATTTCTGAGGTTACAAGGAGTTCAAATTTGCTATCCATTATTTATTTGGACTTCTCCGAGGTGTTAAAATATAATAATGAAGAACCGAGAAGAAATCACACATTAGGCCTTTTAGGGTCATTGGGCCTGAAATGGTTGGACACCTATTGCATTGGTGATATCTAATATATAGATGTTTGGACACCTAAAACATCATCTCCTACCTCTAACCTCTCTATTCATATGGAATTTTCAGAAATCCAGATATGGGAGGTCCATCAGTGGGTTTTGGTCAAAACTCATTGATATTTCTAAACTACTCCTATTTGATTGGTGATATCTAATATATAGATGTTTGGACACCTAAAACATCATCTCCTACCTCTACCCTCTCTATTCATATGGAGTTTTCAGAAATCCAGATATGGGTGGTCCATCAGTGAATTTTGACCAAAACTCACTGATATTTCTAAACTACTCCTATTTGATTGGTGATATCAATATATAGATGGTTGGACACCTAAAACATCATCTCCTACCTCTAACCTCTTTATTCATATGGAGTTTTCAAAATTCCAGATATGGTAGGTCCATCAGTGGGTTTTGGTCAAAACTCACTGATATTTCTAAACTACTCGTATTTGATTGGTGATATCTAATATATAGATGTTTGGGCACCTAAAACATCATCTCCTACCTCTACCCTCTCTATTCATATGGAGTTTTCAGAAATCCAGATATGGGAGGTCCATCAGTGAGTTTTGACCAAAACCACTGATATTTCTAAACTACTCCTATTTGATTGGTGATATCTAATATATAGATGGTTAGACACCTAAAACATCATCTCCTACCTCTAACCTCTCTATTCATATGGAGTTTTCAGAAATCCAGATATGGTAGGTCCATCAGTGGGTTTTGGTCAAAACCCACTGATATTTCTAAACTACTCCTATTTGATTGGTGATATCTAATATATAGATGTTTGGACACCTAAAACATCATCTCCTACTTCTAACCTCTCTATTCATATTGAATTTTCAGAAATCCAGATATGAGAAGTCCATCAGTGAGTTTTGACCAAAACTCACTGATATTTCTAAACTACTCCTGTTTGATTGGTGATATCTAATATATAGATGTTTGGACACCTAAAACATAATCTCTTACCTCTACCCTCTCTATTCATATGGAGTTTTCAGAAATCCAGATATGGGAGGTCCATCAGTGAGTTTTGGTCAAAACTCACTGATAAATTCGTCGCATAAATTTGAGACGAATCTAAAAATTTGTCACAAATTTTGGGACGAAACATAGAATTTATTGCAAAATTCGTTGCAAGTTTATGACAAATATTAAAATTTATCATAGTTTCTACGACGAATCTATAACTTCATCATAGAATCAAGGACAAATTTAAATATTTGTCGCTGAATTCTGGGCCGAATTTAGAAATTCGTCGCAAAATATCTATGATGAATACTTAAATTCATCGCAAAAATTGTTGCAGAATTTGCGATAAATTTAGAAATTCATTGCAAAATCTATGACAAATTCTTGATTTCGTTGTAAATTTTCTGCGACAATTATAGAAATTCGTCGCAGATTCTGTGACGAATATCTAAATTTGTCGCAATTACTGCAATGAATTTCAAAATTCATCACAAAATTTCTATGATAAATTCCAAAATTCGTCACAGATTTAGAAATTCATCGCCAAATAAACGAATTAATAGTTGTATTTTAGCGAGAAAATTTATTTTGGTTGTAAAATTTGTGGCAGTTTCTACGACGAATTTGTAATTCGTCGCTAAATTCTAGGACAAATTTAAAAATTCGTTGCAAAATATCTGTGATGAATACCTTAATTCATCACAAAAATTATTGTAGAATTTGCGACGATTTTATAAATTCAATGCAAAATCTGCGACGAATTTTTTATTTCGTCACAGATTTTCTATGACAAATTTAGAAATTCGTTGCATATTCTGTGATGAATTTCTAAATTCATCCCAAATACTGCAACGAATTTTGGAATTCGTCGCAAAATTTCTGGGATGAATTTTAGAATTCGTCGTAGATTTTAAAATTCGTCGCCAAATAAACGAATTAATAGTTGTATTTTAGCGACAAAATTTATTTTCATTGCAAAATTTGTGACGAATTTATATTTTGTCGCTAAATTTGGGATGAAAAAAGAAATTCATTGCAAATCTACATTTTTCAATTTTGCGATGAATTTTTTTTTGTCGCAAAATTACGACTAATTTAGTGTCGAAAATAAAATTCGTAGCTAAAATTTGCAATGAATTCATTATCTTTGTCATAGAAATTGGCAACGACTTTTTGGCGACGAATTTTTTTGGTCACAAATATTTTTTACGATGATTTTGTTTTAAAATTCATCGCATATTTCATCATAAAATCTAATTTTTTTTGTAGTGTTCGGTCCTACAAATCTACCTACACTTTACTTTACCTATCCTTGCTTGTTATCCTAACTAGACTACTTGCTTTCAAATATCAAGTCATATTTAGATTAATCCGTGGTAAAACAGACCAAACTTAGGTACATTATCAAACATCAAAATCTTAGAGGTCGATTACCTAATAGCTTCTGGTATTCATGCGCGAATCAACGTAATCAAAAGTTATCCGCTGCATCACTAAATCTCGACGTTGAAGGTTTGATTCTTAAGTAGCGCTTTTATCAAGCATTTGCAGTACTCGAAATCCTACTGCACTGGGTCACCGGATTGTGGGTCGACTCGTTTCATGGATTCATTTGGTGGGCGGAACGTGAGGTCGGATGTCTATCCCAAGATTACTTGAGTTGTAAGATCTAGATATTTTGTATGCTAAAAAAAGATATTCATTGTGGGCCTTAGGCTATGATGTGATGGTAAGAGTTAGAATGAGTTTTATAGGCAACGAGAGTTCAAATCTCACCTAGGGCATAATACGCCCCTCGAGTTTGAAAACTTCGAATATTAATCGGATTGAATATCTCGATTAAAAATAATAATGTTTATTGTGGACGACTATCTGTTATAAACTATTTTTTTAGTGATGAAGGAACAACTTAAAGGTTCCAAAACATAGTTCTAATTGGTGCAATGGTGCTACATATGCATATGGATAATTAAATCTTAATTCGTGCAAATCTCCCAGGGATTATCATAATTCCTATCAAAATCACCCACCATTTTTAAGAATCTTCTATATGAACCCAATCTTTCATTATATTTCTCTTTATATCATCTTTGTTTTGTAATTATCTGATAATTCAAATTATCCTTAAAACTTACGACACAATAAATATGGAAGGGCGAGGGGGAGGATATGGGTTGGAGTAGGGGTGTCAATTCGGGTGGGTCGGGTCGGGTTTGGGTCGGGTTGAGAAAATTTTTTTTTTTAACTCCCAACCCGAATCCGACCCGAACCCGATTTCAACCCGAAACCCCCAAACCCGAACCTGAACCCGACCAACCCGACCAACCCGACCCGACCCGAAAAAACCGATCAAAACGTCTTTTTTCGTCATTTTCCCTATAATTCTTCACTTTTATCTCAATACTTCATCATGATCATACTATATTGATATTAATATACATAAAAATATCTTAATTTTCAAAATAAAATTTGATTTAACCTCAAAAAATCCACAAAATATTAAATTCCGGGTCAACCCGAACCCGACCCGACCCGACCCGAACCCAACCCGAAATTTTTTCAACCTGAACCCCCCAACCCGAACCCGACCCGAACCCGAAAATTTTCAACCCGAACCCGATTTTTTCGGGTCGATTCGGATTGAGTCGTCGGGTCGTGTTGATTTTTGACACCCTTAGGTTGGAGTTTTTTGAGTGGTTGGGTTCCGATCAAAGTGTCTTTATATATTTGATAAAAAAAATTTAAATTAAATTCATTTTAAGTTATGACGTGTCTATCAATGCAAAAGAAAGATGGAACTGTCATTTTAACGGCCCTTGATCTCGGCCCTATAAATATCCAGAAGAAATAAATCACGATTTTACTGGTGGGGTAAAGTACCTGGGGCTGAGAGGATTTAAATTAGCAGATCAGGTTTTTACCCGGTGTGTAATTGGCGACTCTCGAATTTGAAATTTTCGATGCAAGCAGTCAGACGTCTTATCATCGGAGCCAGCCCGTGAAGGCTATGACGTGTCTATCAAATATGCATGGATTTGATAGAGGGTGCATATGATGAATGTCAAGAATAATTATACTATTTATTTATATAGAAGAATCTCACATGAGTGTCACTTTTTGAATTATTTTAGTTAATTAAAATCATCTTAAGTTAACTAAAATTCAAATAAATCGTTGATACGATATTATTAGCAAAGTAGTTGAAATATCTTTAGCCATTGGGTTCCTAAATGGCAGAAATTCTACTTGTAAATTGCTGAATGATTTACTTTAGGTTTAGTATTATTCAACCCGCTTAGATAATTTTAAAAATACCCAAATCATAGTAATAGTAATCGATATTGAGTAGGTTTCTATAAAAAAAAAATAAAAATAAATCTAGCAATCTGATTGAAAATTCAAAAAAAATATTAAAAAGACTGGTATGATAAAATTTTTTGCTATTTTTAATATGATATACCAAATTGATATTTGAGAGTATAAATATAATAAGAGAACTAAACGAACATTAAAATCAAATTTTATGTTATTCCGAACTCTCTAGGTCTATCAGTCAATTTTGATCGAAATCGGCTAATGATGAACCAGATAACAGACGAACTTTGACCCGACTCTACGAAAGTTTCCTACTGGCCGTTAGGGTAAATCAGGAAGCGTTCGCAGCGAGCGGTCTAGAAGCCCAGCATCCCAGGATTCACGCTCCATTTAGAAAAAAATTCTTGTAAAATATGTCGGAGCTAGGGATCGAAGCATAGATGCCTAAGATGACAACTAGTCACCCTACCACTGCACCATAGTCTCAAGGGCGATCACTATCGGCTAATAAACTTAGAGAGATGGGATTAATATGAAACAAGATTCTAGTGTTCATATACTTCTATTGATTATATTTAAACTCTCAAACCTCATTTACATATGTCATATTAAAATTAAATTAATAATTTTTTAAACATAAATTAAATTTTTTAATCAATTACTATAGTGGAACAATCGGTACGTTTTTAAATAGTAACTTTAATAGATGGCTCTAGTGTAGTAATAGATTAAATATTTTTTAAAAAAATGATTAAAAAGCCTTTTATGATTAAAATTTTTACGTTTTTGTGACCATAAATAGTAAGTTTAATAGATGGCTATACTGTAGTAATAGATTAAATATTTTTTTTAAAATGATTAAAAAGCCTTTTATGATTAAAATTTTTTCTTCTCAATTCGATATATTAAGTTGATATTTTAGAGTATGGATATAATCGAGTTAGACAAACAGATAGAACTTGATTTCATGTTATTCCGAATTCTCTAGCCCTAATAGTCGATTTTGGACGAAATCGACTGATGGACCTAGAAAGCTCAAAATGATATGAAATTAGATTATTTGTGTTTGTTATTCTTCTAATTATATTCATGCTCTCAAATATCATTTCTATATACCATATTGAGAGCATAATTTTTTGAACACGAATGTATCCGAAAAATCTGATTTATATTAAAAAAATTTATTAGTCTCAATATGGTGTATTGAATTGATGTTTAAGAATATGAATATAATCAAGAGAACTAGACGAGCACATAAGATCTTATTCTATATTATTCAGAGCTTTCTAGACTTATTGGTTGGTTTCAGCCAAAATCAATTGATGAACTTAGAGAGCTAAGAATAATATGGAATCAGGTTCTATATGTTCGTTTAGTTTTCCAGATTATATACGTACCCTCGACATCAATTTGATACATCATATTGAGAGCAGCGATTTTTTTAATCATAAAAGATTTTTTAAAATATTTTTTTAAAAAATTAATCAATTACTATAATATAGCAATCGATTAAAAACTGTACCAAATCGATTGATATAATATAACAATCAATTCGGCAAGCAAAATCGAACTAGCGAAGGGGTAAAATAGATATCAAGTATGCGATTTGGATATTTTTAAAATTACCAACATGATTTGATTAATACAAAATTTAAACTATGTGATTAGTAATTTTGTTAAATATCAAAAAATAAAATCAGATCTACGAAATTTTCAAGAACTTGTTATTAGGGTTCCGGGCCGAAAGGGGGGTTAAACCCAAGATTTTGGAAGGGTTAAATGTTTAAACCCCTAAAGTAAGGGCTTTATTCGTTTTAGCTAAAATTCGAAGGGGCTAGGTGTTTAAAAGCCCTAAGTTAAGGGTTGGATTTGAATAAGCTTAGTTAGTAGAGCTAAAATGTAAAACACTTTCCCACTTAAATCCCTTATTCCTTTCCTCCTCTGCGAATACACACCCCCAACACTCCTCTCCCTTGCAGTTCCCATCCTCGCGCGAACAAGATGACGGCGACGCCCTCTTCACGCGACCACAGCCGACCAAGCCAACGAACCCTTCCCTTTCCCCCTTCTGTTGATTTTTGAATTTCAATATATGTTTTTGGAAAGAACCACGCACCCACAGAATAGCCTGATCGGTCACGGTGACCGATCAGGAAGTATCCTGATCGGTCACGGTGACCGATCAGGAAGTATCCTGATCGGTCACAGGGACCGATCAGGAAGTATCCTGATCGGTCACGGTGACCGATCAGGACGTATCCTGATCGGTCCGGTGACCGATCAGGTGCTGCGAAACAGGCGTGCGCAGGAGAGAAATCGCGCTCGACGCGACGCTTCGCGTGGTCGCGATTCCTCAGCACGAAGAGGCAATGTATTGCCTCTTCGGATCTATAAAAGGAGAGAAAGAAGGCAGAGCAATACACTCACTTCTCTCTTCTCTTCTGCTCTGTTCTTTGAGCGAGATCCTCTGTTTTTTTCTGAGCATTTCTCTTCGGCTTCTTCGGTTTTCGGTCGGTTGGTCTTGAGGCTTCGTCTAGTGCGATCTGAGGTTGAGTCCGAAGGCAGCGTTCGTCTTGGAGTGCACCTACGAACGTCGCGAGGTTGTCGGATCTTGGGGGAATTTTGCCGGGAGCCTTTGCATCGTAGGGCGGCAATCAATTCTCTAAGGACAGTCGGCACGCCGACGCTTCAACCGGATAACTATTTCTAACTCGCTATTTCCTTATCAGATTCCTGCATATAAATATTTATTGTCTACTTAAGTGCCTGCGTTATTTATATTTTACAATCTTAGAGAATTGATTTGTGCCTAAGTAGACATGTTAAATATTAGAACGTCGGGGTCTGATGAGGCTAGCGCCAAACCCGAGAGGTTTTCCGGGCAAAACTTCAAACGTTGGCAACAACGAATGAAATTTTGGCTTACTACGCTGGGGCTTTTCTCTGTTATAGAATCAGACCCTCCTTCAACTGATGAAGAAGAACCTGCCCGTAGTGCTTCTACTGAGAGGTTTAAACAGAGGGATTATCTCTGCCATGGGAGAATCCTGTCCGCCCTCTCGGACGCACTATTTGATGTGTACTGCTCTACAACCTCGGCCAAAGAGTTATGGAAATCTTTGGATAAAAAATATAACTCCGAGGACTCTGGTTTAGAGAAGTACACCGTGGGGAAATTCTTAAACTTCAAAATGGTTGAGGGTAGATCTGTCATTGAGCAGACCCATGAATTTCAAATTTTGATTCACGGTCTTGCTGAGGGAGAAATGCCGATACCCGAGAAACTTCAAGTCTTGTCTATCATCGAAAAGTTGCCTCCGAGTTGGGAAGATTTTGGCATGACACTTAAACACAGGAGAGGTAAAATCTCTCTTGAAGATTTAATGATTGCCTTAAATATCGAGGAAGAACATCGGAAGCAACATAAGAATGATGATAAGGAGATACCTATGGATTTTGCTCCAAAGGCAAATGTGGTAGTCTCTTCTGACAAGAACAAGTCCAAAAACCAAAAAATGAAAAACAAAATGAAACCCAAACCAAAGGTTCAAAAGAAGCATGGGACTAGGCCGTGCTGGGCTTGTGGACAAGTTGGACATTTTGCCAAATTTTGTCCTGAACGGAAGGACAAGAAGAAGAACCAAGGCAATGTGCCAAACACCAAGGAACAGGTCAATGTTGTGACCAGCACCAGCAATGGGTTCGTTTCCATTAACCCCGAACTAAATTTGATTTATCAACCCAATGAGTGGTTAGTTGATACAGGTGCTAATGTGCACTGTTGTGCTGATCGCTCTGCCTTCCTTACTTATCAGGTAATTGAAGGCACTTCCGTAACCATGGGGAATCATTCTGCAGCCAGAGTGTTAGGGATTGGACGAGTTGACTTGAGATTTACCTCAGGGAAGGTCCTGTCACTGCATGAGGTGCACCATGTTCCAGCGGTCCGACGGAATTTGATTAGCGGGTCAAAATTAGTTCGTGCTGGTTATGAGCTAAACTTCAAATGTAATAAAGTTGTATTGTTACATTTAGGAACCTTTATTGGAAAGGGTTACCTTAATGAAGGTTTATTTAAACTCAATGTTGAAAATACGATTATTAATAAAATTAATGATATTGGTTGTTCTTATAACATTGAGTCTTATGATGTGTGGCATGATAGATTAGGACATGTTAATTTTCAAACTATAAAAAGGATGATGAATCTTGACATGATTCCTAAGCAAGCCATAAATGATAAGAAAAAATGTGAAGTTTGTGTGCAATATAAACAGCCCCGTAAACCCTTCAAATCAGTTGATAGAAATTCTAATATTTTAGAATTAATTCATACTGACTGTTGTGAGTTTAACGGTTTAATAACGAGAGACCATAAAAGGTATTTCATTACCTTCATTGATGATTACTCTCGTTATTGCTATGTTTATTTGCTGAAAACTAAAGATGAAGCTTTAGATAAATTTATAATTTTTAAATCTGAAGCTGAAAATCAAACAAACCAAACCATTAAGAGGATAAGGTCTGATAGGGGTGGAGAGTTCACCTCAAACCTGTTTCAAAAATTTTGTCAAGATTCAGGTATAATTCATGAGGTCACTGCTCCATATAGTCCTCAATCTAATGGTGTAGCAGAACGCAAAAACCGAACCCTTGAAGATATGATTAATTCCATGTTAGGAAGTTCTGGGTTACCCAACTTCTTGTGGGGGGAGGCTCTATACACTGCCTGTCATGTGTTAAATAGAGTACCTATGAAGTCAAGGGATAAAAGCCCATATGAACTTTGGAAAGGTCGAAGGACAAGTTTGAAATACCTAAAAGTGTGGGGGTGCCTTGCAAAAGTGCTAGTACCTGAACATAAAAGGAAAAAACTTGGTCCGAAGACTGTAGATGGTGTCTTCTTGGGTTATGCTCAGAATAGTTCTGCATATAGGTTTCTGATTATCAAATCAGAAATATCTGGAATAGATGCAAACACTATTGTAGAGCTTCGTGATGCTACATTCTTTGAGGATATATTTCCTATGAAGACTAGAACACCTTAGTCTATTTCTAGTACTCCTACTAGAGATGACTCTGCCTCCATAGAGGTCCCATTATCCTTAGTGGGTGTACCTTCCTCAAGTCACTCTAGATTAGATAAATCTAGTGAGTGTACAGAATTGAGAAGGGGCAAGAGGCAACGTGTGTCTAAAGATTTAGGCCAAGACTTTATCACCTATAATATAGAAGGTGACCCTGTGACATATAGAGATGCTATGGCTTCTCCTGAAGCTAAGCATTGGAAAGAAGCCATTAAAAATGAAATGGACTCTATTATCTCTAATGCCACTTGGGAGTTAGTGGATTTGCCTCCTGGTTGCACCACCATTGGATGTAAATGGGTATTTAAGAGGAAGTTAAAACCTGATGGGTCAGTAGATAAGTTCAAAGCCCGCCTGGTTGCTAAGGGATTCAAACAGAAGGAAGGGATTGACTATTTTGACACTTATTCCCCTGTTACTAGAATTACTACAATCCGAGTATTGATAGCACTGGCATCCATATATCATCTTGAGGTCCATCAAATGGATGTCAAAACAGCATTTCTTAATGGAGATCTTGAAGAAGATCTCCATTATAAAAGAAGAGATATATATGGATCAGCCAGAGGGATATGTAGCTTCTGGAAGTGAGAATAAAGTCTGTAAGTTAGTTAAATCTCTATATGGTTTGAAACAAGCCCCAAAGCAATGGCATGAAAAATTTGATAGTGCTATGCTATCGTTTGGCTTTGAAATTAATGACTCTGACAAATGTGTATATACTAAACTGAAAGGCGAGAGATGTATTATTTTATGTTTATATGTAGATGATATTTTATTGTTTGCATCTGACCTTTCAATTATTAATGAGACCAAGGCCCTCTTAAGTGGGAAGTTTGATATGAAGGATATGGGTTGTGCTGACATGATTTTAGGGCTAAAGTTGACTCGCTCAACTGATGGAATAGCAATTTCTCAGTCACACTATGTTGAGAGAGTGTTAGAGAAATATGGCTATAGCCAAGTTAAATCAGTTGTCACACCCTATGATCCTTCAAAGACTCTCCATAAGAATAAGAGTGGCGTGGCCGTGTCTCAACTAAGATATTCCCAAATAATAGGTAGTCTAATGTATTTGGCAAATTGTTCTAGACCTGATATTTCTTTTGCTATAACGAAATTGAGCAGGTTTACCAGCTGTCCGGACAGAACGCATTGGGATGCATTAGACAGAGTACTCAGATACCTAAAGGGTACTATATCCTTGGGCTTGTGCTATGGGAGGTTCCCTGCAGTCCTGGAGGGATATAGTGATGCCAGTTGGATAGCTGACACCGCTGAGTGTAAAGGCGTTACTGGCTATGTTTTTACACTTGGAGGCGGTGCAGTTGCTTGGAGGTCTGTTAAACAGACGATTATATCCCGTTCTACATCTGAGGCAGAATTGTGTGCTTTGGATACCACAGTAACTGAAGCAGATTGGCTTAAGGGTCTTCTGTCTGAAATTCCCTTGATGATTAAGCCAATACCTTCTATTTCAGTACACTGTGATAATCAAACAACAATAGCTCAGATTAGAAGCTCCAAGTATAACCAGAAACAGAAGAGACATGTACGAATCAGATTGAAGTCTATTCGTGAACTAGTGTCTCTTGGAGTGGTGTCTTTGGACTTTGTAAGTTCAAAAGACAATATTGCTGATCCACTCACAAAAGGTCTTGATTCTGAGAAAATCAAGAGATCCAGTAAGGGAATGGGACTGAGGCCTATCTTGGTTTCATCTATAGCGGCAACCCAACCTATCTGATTGGAGATCCCAAAAAGTAGGTTCAATGTGGTATAAACAAGCTATAAGGGTGAACCGTAAGCATCAAACTGATTGAGATGTAATCTCATAGTCTCTTCCCTGGATAGATGCTTGACTGCTAGTAAGGATGAGCCTAGGGGCTCTTAATGATTTCAAGGTCTTTATGACAGGATGCTTGCAGTACATCCTTGGAGAACTCACCTATGTAAGTGTAACTGTGAGGCCGCAGTGTGGGGGGTCTGGGCAACTCTCCTTAACACTTATGAAACAAGATTCGGTGGCATGGCCGTAATGCACCAACCCAGAAGGATTCAACCGTCGCCTGTGATGAGTTGTTGCCAATTGATTTTCACATATTAAAGGTTTAAGTTCAAGACTTAGTTCACTTCAAACCTGTGTGAATAAAATTGGTTTACTTAGGTGAAAATTCAAACCGGAAGGTATTTTCACTGAAAGCTCGTTACAACAAAGCCTCAGGACCTGTTTTTTTATTATTTTTCCAAAAAATATTTTGAAATTTGTGGGGGATTGTTGATTTTTGAATTTCAATATATGTTTTTGGAAAGAACCACGCACCCACAGAATAGCCTGATCGGTCACGGTGACCGATCAGGAAGTATCCTGATCGGTCACGGTGACCGATCAGGAAGTATCCTGATCGGTCACAGGGACCGATCAGGAAGTATCCTGATCGGTCACGGTGACCGATCAGGACGTATCCTGATCGGTCCGGTGACCGATCAGGTGCTGCGAAACAGGCGTGCGCAGGAGAGAAATCGCGCTCGACGCGACGCTTCGCGTGGTCGCGATTCCTCAGCACGAAGAGGCAATGTATTGCCTCTTCGGATCTATAAAAGGAGAGAAAGAAGGCAGAGCAATACACTCACTTCTCTCTTCTCTTCTGCTCTGTTCTTTGAGCGAGATCCTCTGTTTTTTTCTGAGCATTTCTCTTCGGCTTCTTCGGTTTTCGGTCGGTTGGTCTTGAGGCTTCGTCTAGTGCGATCTGAGGTTGAGTCCGAAGGCAGCGTTCGTCTTGGAGTGCACCTACGAACGTCGCGAGGTTGTCGGATCTTGGGGGAATTTTGCCGGGAGCCTTTGCATCGTAGGGCGGCAATCAATTCTCTAAGGACAGTCGGCACGCCGACGCTTCAACCGGATAACTATTTCTAACTCGCTATTTCCTTATCAGATTCCTGCATATAAATATTTATTGTCTACTTAAGTGCCTGCGTTATTTATATTTTACACCTTCTTCTCCTTGGATTTGGGACAGCGGTTAGGGGTCTGGTGGAGACGCTGCCGAGATCCACAGCCGGGGATTTCTTTCCTTGGAATTCAGTGTTCTTCTCGCGAAGGTTGTCGGTGCCGGATCTGAGTTGAAGATTGGGGAGGAGGATCTTCCAGCTCAAGCTTGTAGGTAAGTCTGATCTGTGAAGATTGTTTTCATGTCTTGGCTATGGCATTGTGTAGATCGGTTGATGAATTTGGTGGTGAATCTGAGTTTGATTTATCTGTTTCTTGCCCTAATCTTGATCGCTGCCGTGAGTTGTTGTAGTAGAGGTTTAAATATGAGTTGGGTGTTCTTCTTCTTTGTTGCCGACTTGCCGTGAGCCTTTGATTTGATGAAGTTGCTGTTTTTGCTGTGGATTGAGTGCAAGTTTGTGATGTGGTGTGGTTCTGTTTTATTTTCTGTTGGATGGTGTTGAGTTGTTATGGAGGTGTTGTTGCTGCCCATTCTTGTTGATGCCGTGAGCTTACCTTGTAGGTGAATAGTTGTGTTTGTGCCATAGGGATGTTTAGCTCCAAGTTCTGTTGCTGCCCCTTTTTGTGTCTTGACCTTGTGTAAGAACCTAGCTCTATGTTGGGTTTCACTTCCATTGTTATGTGATGGATCTTGGATGTGGATTGGGTTGTGGAATGTGCCATGTGTAGTTCTGTTTGTATATGGTTTTTTGGTTGACTTGGTGTAGGATGTGTTGAATCCCATTCCGGTCATGTGTAGGCCAACCGTTGTTTAAGAGTTAATCTAGTAGATCTGTAATTAGGGTTTAATCCTATTATGTTTAGTAGATAGTTTAGCTATTTGATTAATCGTATAAATAGTTAAACTTTATCTTTGATACAGAATTTTGATTTGTTATGTGCATTTGATTGTGGGTGATTCTATCCGATATGTACACTTTATTTTTACGAGGCGGGTACTTTTTCATTGGTTATGTAGATTTTTTTTTATCTTAAATGCATGATTGTTTTATTATTTGAATTTACCTTAACTCAATTTTGCTTATATTTCCTGCTTGATACTTTTGTTGCTTGACTTTTGAGTTAATCAAAGTCTTCATCTATACAATCTCAACTATTTGTTTTCCTGATCTATAGAGTATCGCTTGTACACGAGTACTTGAGAACTATCATTTGCCATATCTAGGATTTGGTTAACATTAGATATACCCTACCTAGTAGATTAGTTACATGTTTATTTATCATGATATTGATTGGATACATGTGTATCATGTTGATTGTATGACTGTTGACCTAGTTGAGGTTGTGCATATTAACATCATGCACTATATTTGCATTGTTGCATGCTGACGAATATCGACTTTCTTGTGATTAAGCTCGTCGTCAGTCATTAGTTTTCTTCCCATTCAACCACTTAGAATAGTGATAGTTGTTGGACAGATAGGTATAGTGGTTGTGCTCCCCCTTTTTCTTGGGATTTTAGAGTAGTTGTGCTTCCTTTGGGGTCATAGAGCGATTGTGCTCCCCTTTTTCTAGGGTCAGGATGCAGTTGTGCTCCCCAACATCCTGTCCACTTAGCCACTCAGAACAGTGTAGTTGGAGTGCATACAGTTGTCACAACCCTGCACAGTCGGCCACACAGATGTGATGTGATGGTTGTCAGACTAGTGTCTAGGGGTGACACATGTCATTACATCATGCGCATATGATGCATTGTACATTTTGCTTGTCTTAGTTGCATTTGCTTAAGCTACGATTGCTGCTCTTGATTGACATTTATATACGACTATAATTTACACTTGTTATAAGATTTGGATCTTCTTAGTAGTACAAACAGACTTATTGATATATCATGGGATTTTCTGATTATGCCCCTGCATGTTATACTGATTTCCGAAATGTATATTCACTTAGTGACTTTTGTATTGATTTTACTCTAGTCTGGAAACTGTATGTTTATTGTTTCTGTCTTATTTGTTGTACCCTATTTGATATCATGTATTTATTTATATGTTATGCCCACAGAGTCTGCACGGACTCACCACCCTTTGCTCTTATTTCCATGTTAGGTAGTTAATGTTTAGGACTCATACCGCCAAGAGAGGATATATCTGTCAGTTCTTCAACATCGCGTCTTTCTTTTTGGTTGCTTCGTATTTCCTTAATGGACTTGTCTTTGGATATGTCTTTATTTTAGTTTTCTTTTGAGTTATGGATTGTATTTCTTTTTTTTGTAGACTCTGTGTTGTGAGTGGTTTTATTTGAAGTTACGCACGTCTGGTAACACAATATAAGTTTTACGGAGTTTATGAGTTATTTTTCTTCATTATTAACTACATGATTATGGTATTGTTTTAGTTATGATTGTGTTGCCAGCCAATATGTATTGTGAATGTGTCAAGAGTTATGTAGATAAATTTTAGATTATTTATCATATATGAGAGATGTTGTCTGTTTTTCAAACGGATCCTGGATAATTTTTAGTTAGCTAGCTAGATTTTTTTTTAATGAAAATCTAACTTTACTTGCTTCCCTCTTCATACGCTAACACATATTTTTAGCCAACTGGAAAAAGCCACAATAGTAAACCTGAAAAGTAAATTTATTTTTACCGCATCATCCATCTCATCAAAAGTTATAAACCCACAAGGGCATCACCAATGATAAACCTAAAAGTAGGTGTATTAGCCCAGTATTTTAGCCGTGCGTTGTACACGCACAATGACACGACTAGAGGGGGGGGTGAATAGCTTGGTCATCCAAATTCACTTTCTTCCTACAATCGTTAACACAAGTGAAAACTTAATCTAGTAATTAGAACAATGCTAACTCGTTACCGTTTATGCGGTTCGGAGATTGCTTGCTCCTACTCCACGGCGTATCCTTGATGTAGATGAACCCTTGATCGTTCGATGCATCATACCCCAGCAATCTCCGGCTAATGCTTTCTCCTTCTCGATAGAGAGCAACCTCTCACAAAGCTTCTTCCTCCTTACAAGATATGAGCTAGGGTTTTGGAGGAAGAAGGAACACTTGGAGCTTGAGCACTTGAACCTTGAGCATAGATTTTACAATGAATTGCTAACATATCTCAAGTCTTAAGCTCCTCTTTAAATAGAGGAGAGAGTTGTTAACCAAACAGCTCAGCCCCGACACCAGTCGACTGCCCCAGGGCCAGTCGACTGGTGTCCAGCCAGCGGCTAGTCTAACGGCTGGATTTCGAACATACCAGTCGACTGGTCTGGGGACAAGTCGACTGCTTCCGACTATTTGACCTTACAGAAAGATCAGTCGATTGGTTACCATACCAGTCGACTGCTACAGTGCGCTCTTAGTAGTGTCAGTCGATTGATTCCCTTGCCAGTCGACTGCCTTACTTACAAATTCACTCTCAACCTCTCCGGAGTTCACCCTTCGCGTATGTCTTGAAGTCTACTTCCTTGGCTTTCCCCTTGAAGTTCTCTTCCTTCGGCTCTCGTCCCTCGGATGCGCACACAAGCCCGCAGCTTGTCTCCATGCCATCCTTCGCGTATGCCTTTGAAGTCTACTTCCTCGGTTTGCCCTTTGAAGTCCTCTTTCTTCGGCTCTCGTCCATCGGATGCTTTACTCCGTTATCTCTCATGTGTGGTTCACTAAGTTCTGCAAGATCGAAACACACATCAAATCAACATGAAAACCTAACTTAATCATATTGGCACACACATCAAAACTCATGATCTACCTGATTAAACTTGGGTTGATTGCATCAACAATCGTCCCCTTTTTGATGTGTGACAATATGTTTAAGTTAGGTACAAAGATAACAATTGAAAATTAAAAGCATAGTATATTAAGGCACATAACCATGTATCCTCCCCCTTAACCTATGCCTTAACACATGATTTTCAATTTTTGCACAAACATAAAGAATTAAGTTAAATTCTAACTTAAACCTTTCAATTCTCCTCATTTGACACCATCAAAAAGATTGCATCAAGCAATATTAACCTATGGTATCAAATAGGGACAAAGTTTTAGTTTCTGAAAATACACATAAATCAAAAAACACATGTACCAGTCGACTGGTCTCATCGAATTGCCCTTTCACAGTATCTTCAATCGACTGGTCCTCTGCACCAATCGACTGATACTTATCAAACTCAAATTTCAACCTTTTGAGCGGAAATTCAGAAATACATTAAAAATTCAATAAAATTTGAAAAAATCATGAAATTTTATAAACATATGTCCTCTACACAGAAAAATATGGTTTAATGAAAAATCCAAATATGTTTAACTTTTTGACCAAAACTCAAAAACTTTGAAAACATTCAATTTTGTATCAAAATCATGTCCTAGTTTTAAACCCATGTGTTTTGCAAATCTATGTCATAACAAATAAAACATAGAATTATTTTCAAACAATTTAAAATATCCAACTATGATCTATGAGCAAGATGTCCATTAATTAAATATTTGCTTTCCCCATAGTTGGTTTATTATTGCTAAAGTGATATATCTAAAAACTCATCAAAATGTCATAAGTATAAGTGAATTATTTATATCATCCTAACATTTCATACGCATAAATACAATTATAAATCAAGACAATATGAGATGCACTAAAAGTAATCCCTATTTAGCCCATTTTATCATGAATTTCTATTTGGGTTAAGTACTCCCCCTTAAGGTCTCAAATTAACCAAATTTCAAAAATTTGAAATTCACCGTCAATTCCGACGGATTCACCGTTGCCGGCGATCTCGACTGATTCACTGTCTCCTCAAGGTATAGTTTAATTCGGTGCAGCGATCAGAAGCCGCCGGTGGTGTCCGATCGGCAATCGGATGTTGGACGTGTCGTTGATTGACGGTCAATATTTTTACTGAGGTATTCACTTTCACTATGTAAATTATTTCTCTTTTAATTATATATTAGATAAAATATAATGAAAAAAAGGTGGGATCATAAAAAGAATTATTGAAAGATTTTTTTTAACGATGGAGAAATATATGGAAGTTTTTACATTTTAAACTTTTCTATATGAGATAATTTTCCAAGAGCTCTCGCTAAGGCTTAAGAGAGTGTTTGGGAGAGCTTTTACTTCTTAAAAAGTAATTCTTATAAAGATTATCTTAAAGTAAGTGAGAAGCTAAAGTATGAAGTGCTTGAAAATAGAAGTCAAAAGTTAATAAAGGTAAAGTTTGAGTGTTTGATGAATAATTATTTCTGAGCTTAATTTTTTAGTGATAATAATATCCTTAAACTATATAAATTATTTTTTTATAATTATTTAAATATAATTTTGTTATATCATCAATAATATTTTATATATTTATTATAATATTTTGAATATTATATCAATTTTTTAATATTATATATTTTTAAAAAATATAAAATAATAAAAATAAAAATATAAAAAATGACAAAATTTTTATAAATTTATAAAAATATGTATAATTTTTTTTGAAAATATAAATTATATAATAATATAAATTTTTATTTAAAAGAGTGGTGGTAATTATGTAATGTGATAAATTTATTAAAGGTATAAATATTAATTTTTAATTCTAGACTATAAGTAAAAAGGCAGAAGTAAAAAAATATTAAATTTTTACTTATAATTTTTTAGTCTTAAAATTACAGATTTTAAAATAAAATCTGACATTTATAAACTCTTTTAGAATTTAAAAAAATACCCAATGGAATCTCTTCCAAACACTCCATGAAAAACATTAAATACCAGAGACGTGGCGGGACTGGTCGCGTGTTCTCGGCTCCCCTCGGCCGCTCTCATTCCCTCCATGGCGGTGCGCAGCGTGATGTGCCGAATTGGGAGACCTAATTGCTTCCGCGCCGCTGGTCCCTCACGGTTCTTTAAAGTCGGCATCTTGCTTTGCAGTTGGAGCCCAAGGCTGAGAATTCGATCGCCATGACCGAGAAACACAGCACGACAACGAAGGCCCAGGCATCGCCGGAGAGTAAGACCTAGCTCTATATCCTTTACTATGATCATACTCTTTTAAAGTCGACATGATCGATCTCTGATGCACTGAACTGAACTTGTACGTAGAATATTCTTCTTCGCCGACAAAAAAGCAGGGAAATGCAGCCAACAGAGGTGTTAAATGACATCTTAATTTGCAGATATTTAATGTACAGATTAAGATAATTATGCTTGTGATCTGCAGATGCTCTTCTGGCACTGGTCGCAAACGAGAAGATGATGTCCTTGATCCAGGCTTGGGAAGAAAATGAAAAGACAAAAGTCGAAAATAAGTAAGATTCTCAAGCATCATGATCTCTGTTTTTTGTCTGCAATGTAACTATTTTTCCTTGAAGCATTGAATAGAACTGAAAAGAAGATGTCGTCCATTCATTCTTGGGAGAACTCAAAGAAGGCAGCTCTAGAGGCAGAACTCATAAAGATCCAGGTAAATGTCTTCTTCCCAAAAATTGTTTTTTTTCCCCTTTCTTTCTTTCTCTTTGGAATTTCAGTCTAGAGGAAATGACTCTCGTGCGAGCAGGAAAAACTGGAGGAGAAGAAAGCAGAATGTGCAGAGAAAATGAAGAACAAGATCGCAACGATCCACAAGGAAGCAGAGGAGAAGAAAGCGATGGCAGAAGCTCGGCGGAAGGTAGAGCTGCTTAAAGTCGATGATAGAGCTTCAGAGTATCGATCAACTGGCCATGTTTCTGAGAGGCGTTTCGGATGTTGCATGCGGCTCTTAAATCTTTTTAGTTGAACATAAAAAATAATGATAATAGATTTTAAGGATATATTTTCTAAATTTTTGTTCTTGAAATTATCTATTCATCTAAATGTAGTACTAACAATTTCGGAGAAATATTAAAAATTTAAACTTAAAGAAGTTGTAGGTGAAGCATTCTCTCTGCCTTTCTAATGCTTTCTATAATGCGTATGCATCTACAATTTGCTTTGGACACTGATTAATACTAAATAAAAATTTTGTTTACGAGAATTTTATTAATTAAAAAAATTATAATATGATATGTATTTTCTTAGAGTAAAATCAAAATGGCGTCTCACTCCATTAGTCCTATAACTGATACAATACACATTTAATCTATTTAAAAATATTTATATTATAATAATTATAATTTTATAATTGCTAGAACGTAGATCTAACTTATTCATTTGGTTTCGTAAAGGTTATAACATGAATTTAACCTACTAACATTCACTATACAATTCAAAATTATAATGTGATATATATTTTCTTAGAGTAATAATCAAAATGACATCTCCCTCCATCGGTCGCTGTTACAATTGCAACGCCCATTTAACCTATAGCTATTACTTATGAGAAGCAGTAGAAGCAAGGGGATCATTGGGAAGTTGATATTCAAAATCTGTATAAATGTCAATTCTGCAAATAGCATCATTAGAAAAAGAGATGCTAGGGTGGTTTAATTGTGGGGAAACATGAGACGGTATATTATTAGAGTATGCACAAAAATGATCAATACAAGTGAGATTAGATTTTCTAAGATTAGGAGTGTACGTTAGAGGGAATGGAATAAAATAGAATGTGTTTAAGAAAAATAACATGATGTGAGACATAGAGTTTTTGACTAACTGGAACATAACATCTAATCCCGGGCCAACTTACGTGTGATCTGGCCCGGCAGCCTGGCGCCCCGCCAGAAGGGAGGTGGCTAGTGAGCTAAACAACCC
Source organism: Boesenbergia rotunda (assembly GCA_024364735.1). Lineage (NCBI taxonomy): Eukaryota > Viridiplantae > Streptophyta > Magnoliopsida > Zingiberales > Zingiberaceae > Boesenbergia > Boesenbergia rotunda. Next base: position 220,920 of record JAGFNQ010000728.1, on the reverse strand, counting down.
CGTTAGATGAGAGGCCAGCGGGCTAAGGCTTCCTGGGCTTTCGCGTAGCAGCCCACATAGTCCTCTCCTAAGTCAAATGGCTTAAGACTCACCTAGGCTTGGCTTCCTGCCGGCGCGTGGCGGCCCACGTTCCGGGAATAAGCCCGAGCCGAAGGAGATGTTACTCAGTGCCCCATGCGACACCCTCCTAGGCCCTCAGCCGGCCTCCTTACTCAGTGCCCCAGTCGACACCCTCCTATCAGTGCCCCAGTCGGCACCCTCCTAGGCCCTCAGCCGACCTCCTTACTCAGTGCCCCAGTCGGCACCCTCCTAGGCCCTCAGCCGGCCTCCTTACTCAGTGCCCTAGTTGGTACCCTCCTAGGCCCTCTGTTCAGTGCCTCAGTCGGCACAACCACTCCCTGACACCGGACTACCAGAAGTTGTACAAAGTTGGCGCAAGACCAGAGCTGTTCTGGTCTCGAGTGGCGGATATCTCGCCGAGGTTTGATCTTCCTGCTACATCTTGTCCCCCCGTACGTCGACCACATGCTTTGGTGTCAGGCCGAGCGACGCCCAACGACGCCAATCCTTAAGTTGACAGTGCCCCTTCCCTTAATACAGCATGTGCCACTTTACCCTGCCACCCCTTGGACAGGCATTATCTTGTACTCGCTATATGACAAAGGGTGACAAGCGGGGCAGGGCTTGTCAGCTTCCCCGGCTATATATACCTTCTCACTCCGCATTTCCCAGGTACGCGCAATAGTGCAATTTTCTTACTGTTCTATTACCTTCCATTGCCACCGTCGTGTACTGACTTGACCGTCGGAGTGCCTGGGCGGGGACTTTTCCCGGTGGGTTCTAACGGTCTTTGCCTTGCAGGTTGGAAACGACCCAGCTCGTCAGGCCACCTCAGCGACCTCGCTCTTCCCGGAGGCTCACTCAGCTGTAAGGGCGTCCGACTCACTTCGTGACAGGATCAACATCGATATCTTTTTTGACCCTCACCATAGACAAGGAAAACACAAAGAGCGGACCGAGGACTACGTTTACTACGTTTAACATGAGGATGGAGGATAAAATATGTGGATCCAAAAACTCTTAAGATAGAATAATCAAGAACATAATCATATAGTTTTTCAAAAGGAGACAACCCAGATATAATAGAAAATGAAATTATATTGATAGAATAGACTGCAGCAAGAATAACTTCCCCCAAAACTAGCTAGGAGGATATGTAGATAATAAAATAGAACGTGCAGTTTCAACAATATGTCTATATTTTCTTTCAACAATACCATTTTGTTCAGGAGTACCAATACAAGAACTTTGATGAAGTGTACCTGTAGGATCGGGTCGACCGGCTAGAGGGGGGTGAATAGACGGTTTATTAAAAATAAGCACTAACACTCGTCTTTAAAAAGAAATAAACTTGGTTGCAACAGAGTCGTTGCTTCCAAGGCAGTTGATGCTCAAACAGAAACTCCTTAAGGCGGAGAAGCCTTACAACTGAAGCACACTTAGACTTAAAGAAATTACAGAAGGAATTGAATTAATTTCTAAAGCAAACCTCTAAGTCTATTTATAGGCTAAGAGAATAAATCTGGATTGTTGATTGTTGATCACTTTTCTCTTGGCCGTTGATCCATGGATGTAATCTAGATGGTTGATCTTGGATGGGATTAAACTGTATCCATTGGATTTGATTAAAGGATAATGTAACATTATCCTTTAAGTTTTAATTATTTTAATTAAAACTTTATCTTCCTTGCTCGAGATGATTGTTGTAATATCCATCTCGCTATTGTAATCTATAAGTAGCAATATCACCAATACTTAATTGCCAACGCCCTTCATTCCAGTTGGTAAGTGGATTTGTGTATTTGGTGGAGGACTTGGGTTCGATCCTTCTTTGGCACCAAAACTATTCATTTTTTCTTTTGGGCGAATTTTCTCATTTCTTTTGGGCGCTTGGACTAGTCTTTTTGATTCTTCGTCTTCTGGGTGATTTCCGGCCAACCGAAGTTAGGCTCACCCGAACCCGACTCCGGCCTTTTGCCCCTCGAGCATCCTTCCTCCCGGCTTCTCGTCCCTCGGACACTGCGCACGTCCTTCTCGCTCCACCGGTGTACTTTTCCGCAGCTTCCGCGTCCCTCGGATTGTACTGAGCCCGTCGGCTCACTTCCCCGCGCAATCCTTCTCGTCCACTGCGTCTTACGCTCAACTTCCTCCGTACCTAAGTTCCTGCACACTTAGCAGAGGGATTAAAACCAACAGGACCTAACCTAACTTAGTTGATCACATCAAAATCAACCGGGGCACCAACAATCTCCCCCTTTTTGATGTGCATCAACCCAAGTTTAGTTAGGGTTAAACCAAAAAAACAATAAAACTAAATTAAGCAGTTAAGCATAGAAAAAAAAATATTGCATAATTTATTTTTATTGATCTAATTTTTCATGATAACACCGCGCACGTCCTTCTCGCTCTACCGGTGTACTCTTCCGCAACATCTGCGTCCCTCGGATTGTACCGAGCCCGTCGGCTCACTTCCCCGCACAATCCTTCTCGTCCGCTACGTTCTCAGTTGCGTCCAAGTTCTTTTTTAAAGACGAGTGCCTGTCCGAGGGACGAGAAGCCGGGAGGAAGGACGCTCGAGGGGCGAAAGGCCGGAGTCGGGTTCGGGTGAACCTAACTCCGGTTGGCCGGAAATCATTGCAAAAATTTTTATGCTTAATTCTGTTACAATACTATTATTGTTTGTTGTTTATCCCTAACTAAACTTGGGTTGATGCACATCAAAAAGGGGGAGATTGTTGGTGCCCCAGTTGGTTTTGATGTGATCAACCAAGTTAGGTTAGGTCCTGTTGGTTTTAATCCCTCTGCTAAGTGTGCAGGAGCTTAGGTACGGAGGAAGTCGAGTGTAAGACGTAGCGGACGAGAAAGATTGTGCGGGGAAGTTTTGTAAGGCTTCTCCGCCACAAGGAGATTTTTATTGAGCGTCCACTGCCTTGGAAGCAACGTTCTCAGTTGCGACCAAGTTCTTTTTTAAAGACGAGTGCCTCCACTTTCATAATTTTTTTTCCCGTCTATTCACCCCCCTCTAGCCGGTCCAACCCGATCCAACAAGAGTTAAAAGAAAGATTTGACACTGTATGCTCATCTGTTCTATCCGACCAATTAAAAATAGAAAATGAAAATTTGAAGAATCTAGTGGAGAAATTAGAAAATGATATTGCATGTTTAAGAATTAAAAAGAATTTTTATCCTGAAAATCTGAATTGGTATGTTAAAAATCATAAGGGTCAGATTAGGAAAATTCCTAGAAATTATATTCCTCCAAAGTTTCTGATTAACCCCGTAGATGAAAATTTATTTTGGGTTCCAAAATTTATTTTAAACTGATAAGTTTTTTTGTGCAGAATTCTTTTACAAAAGTTATCTTGTAGAATCGGGTCGACCGGCTAGAGGGGGTGAATAGACGGTTTATGAAAAATAAGCACTAATACTCGTCTTTAAAAAGAAATAAACTTGGTTGCAACAGAGTCGTTGCTTCCAAGGCAGTTGATGCTCAAACAGAAACTCCTTAAGGCGGAGAAGCCTTTACAATCGTAGCACAGAGAAAGCTTAGAGAGAAAGAGAGTTTACAACTCAAAATGAATTAAATTCTAAAGCAAACCTCTAAGTCTATTTATAGCCTAAGAGAATAAATCTGGATGGTTGATTGTTGATCACTTTTCTCTTGGTCGTTGATCCATGGATGTAATCTGGATGGTTGATCTTGGATGGGATTAAACTGCATCCATTGGATTTGATTAAAGGATAATGTAATATTATCCTTTAAGTTTTAATTATTTTAATTAAAACTTTATCTTCTCCCCTTGCTCGAGATGATTGTTGTATCCATCTCGCTGTTGTAATCTATAAGTAGCAATATCGCCAATACATATTTGCCAACGCCCTTTATCCCAGTTGGTAAGTGGATTTGTGTATTTGGTGGAGGACTTTGGTTCGATCCTTCCTTGGCATCAAAACTTTGTTTTTTTTTTGGGCGAATTTTCTCATTTCTTTCATTTCTTTTGGGCGCTTGGACTAGTATTTTTGATTCTTCATCTTCTGGGTGATTTCCGGCCAACCGAAGTTAGGCTCACCCGAACCCGACTCCGGCCTTTCGCCCCTCGAGCGTCCTTCCTCCCGGCTTCTCGTCCCTCGGACACCGCGCACGTCCTTCTCGCTCCACCGGTGTACTCTTCCGCAGCTTCCGCGTCCCTCGGATTGCACTGAGCCCGTCGGCTCACTTCCCCGCGCAATCCTTCTCGTCCACTGCGTCTTACGCTTGACTTCCTCCGTACCTAAGCTCCTGCACACTTAGTAGAGGGATCAGTAAACCAACATGACCCAACTAACTTGGTGGATCACATCAAAACTAACCGGGGCACCAACAATCTCCCCCTTTTTGATGTGGATCAACCCAAGTTTAGTTAGGGTAAACCAAAAAAAAAACAATAAAACTAAATTAAGCAGTTAAGCATAGAAAAAAAAAATATTGCAATCAATAACCACAACCTCCCCCTAAACTTAAGCTACTCTCCCCCTTTGATCACAGCAAAAATGGGGCACAAAAAATAGGGAAAGAAAAAAATATGATTAGAACTTATAAAAATGTGAAACATTTTTTTTTGAGCCGTGAATAGATTAAGTGCATATCACCGAAATTTAAAATTTATCGAAAAAAATTTCCAAAATTTCACAGTAAACAAATAAGATACTCTTGTATCAAGTAAAAATAGAAATTGAATTTTGTAAGATAGTCTAGGTGAAAAAAAAATTTTCAAAACAAACTTAATCATAAAATGTGTTAATCTATTTCTAATTTTGCAAGAAAAATTATGCAGTAATAGAAAACTAATTCAAAATTGATTTTGGTATCCAAAATATATTACTATCGACAGGATTAACTAAAAATTTTGATGGAATGTAATTCTTTGGCACCTTTTTAAATTGGCCTTTATGGTTTTTAAAATACCAATTCAACTTTTCAGGATAACTATTTTTCTTGTGTCGCAAATAGACAATATCACATTCTAATTTCTCAACTAAATTTTTCAGATCAATTTTTTCATTTTTTATGAGATTTTTTGAATTTTAAAAATATATCTTTGAATTTCTATTATTTTTCATTTGAAAAGTAAACTTTTAACTTTAAAAATAGAAAATTAATTTATTCTGCAAGAACCGATTTTTTTTGAGATCTACACATAGTCAATTAAACTTGGCTCTAATACCACTTGTAGGATCGGGTCGACCGTCGAGTGTAAGACGCAGTGGACGAGAAGGATTGTGCGGGGAAGTTAGCCGACGGGCTCAGTACAATCCGAGGGACGCGGAAGCTGCGGAAAAGTACACCGGTGGAGCGAGAAGGACGTGCGCGGTGTCCGAGGGACGAGAAGCCGGGAGGAAGGATGCTCGAGGGGCGAAAGGCCGGAGTCGGGTTCGGGTGAGCCTAACTCCGGTTGGCCGGAAATCACCCAGAAGACGAAGAATCAAAAAGACTAGTCCAAGCGCCCAAAAGAAAAGAGAAAATTATTTGGTGCCACGAAGGATCGAACCTGAGACCTCAACAACACACAAGGTCGCTTTCGAAAAGCGAGGTTCCTCTTTCGTCGTCGCTTTCTTCTGAGGTCTCTCCCCCTTCATCAGTGCTCTCTTCTTGATGATTTGCCATCAGCGCAAGTCCCGCGTATTCATGACCTTCCGACTCTTCTAACGAGGACTCATCATCGAGTTGGATCTTCCTTGTGTTCAGTGCGGCGATGTCTGATTTCTTAATCTTCTCTTCATGCAATTCTAGGAATTTCTCCCAGAGCTCTTTTGCCGAGTTGTAATTCTCGATGCGATTAACTTCTTGCGCGGGAAGAACGGCTAGTAGATGAAATTCAGCTTTGCCGTTTGCTTCAAAGTCTGATCAATAACCACAACCTCCCCCTAAACTTAAGCTACTCTCCCCCTTTGATCACAGCAAAAATGGGGCATAAAAAATAGGGAAAGGAAAAAAATATGATTAGAACTTAAAAAAATGTGAAACATTTTTTTTTTGAGCCGTGAATAGATTAAGTGCATATCACCGAAATTTAATTTTTGAATAAAAAATTTTCAAATATTTTTTTAAAATTAAAAAATATGAATTTCAATTAAAAATTTATAGAAATTAATTCATCCATTGGAAAATTTTAAAAATTTTTGTACAGGTGGAAGATAAAATTATTGTTTTTTACAAAAATTTCTAAATTAAAATCTATTTTGTATATTCAAAAATAAATCATATAGTGGCAGAATAAAAAATTCAAAGATATATTTTTAAAATTCAAAAAATCTCATAAAAAATTCAAAAAAATTACCAAGTTTAATTGACTATGTGTAGATCTCAAAAAAATCGATTCTTGCAGAATAAATTAATTTTCTATTTTTAAAGTTAAAAGTTTACTTTTCAAATGAAAAATAATAGAAATTCAAAATTTATCGAAAAAAAAATTTCCAAAATTTCACAGTAAACAAATAAGATACTCTTTGTATCAAGTAAAAATAGAAATTGAATTTTGTAAGAAAGTCTAGGGAAAAAAAATTTCAAAAGAAACTTAATCATAAAATGTGTTAATCTATTTCTAATTTTGCAAGAAAAATTATGCAGTAGTAGAAAACTAATTCAAAATTGATTTTGGTATCCAAAATAGATTTCTATCGACAGGATTAACTAAAAATTTGGATGGAATGTAATTCTTTGGCACTTTTTTAAATTGGCCTTTATGGTTTTTAAAATACCAATTCAACTTTTCAGGATAACTATTTTTCTTGTGTCGCAAACAGACAATATCACATTCTAATTTCTCAACTAAATTTTTCAGATCAATATTTTCATTTTTTAATTTAGAATTTTCTTTTTCTAATCTGCAATTAGATTTGAGCAAGGCTTTAACACCAGCATACAATTGATCATGAGGAAGAAAACAAACCTTACTTACCGGATCGTTTTCGAAAAGTGAGGTTCCTTCTTCGTTGTCGCTTTCTGATGTCGTTCCCCCTTCAACACTGCTCCCCTCTTGATGACTTGCCATCAGCGCAAGTCCCGCGTACTCTTGAACTTCTGATTCGTCCGACGAGGTCTCGTCCCAGGTGGCCTTCAATGCCTTCTTTTTCTTTGGCTGGTTTTTGATTTTGGGACACTGATCTTTTAGGTGTCCCTCCTCATTGCAGTTGTAGCATCGGACAGTTCGTTTCTTCGGAGACCGCCTTTTCTTCTGCATTCTCGAAAAGTTATTAGCTTTAAAAAAACTTTTAAACGAACTTACTATTTGCGTTGTCTCGTCGTCCGTCGAGGGTTCTGACTCCTTCTCCGTTCTCCTTGTGTTTAGGGCCAGATTCTTCGTCTTTCTAGATCCTGCCCACCGAGATTCGTGTAATTCGAAAATGGAAAACATTTCATCTAATGTACTTACCTCTAAATCTTTAGAGATGTAATAAGCGTCGACGATTGAGCTCCACTCCTGGGTCCTTGGGAAGGCGTTGAGGGCGTATCGAATGGAGTCGCGATTACTTACCGATTCGCCGAGTTGGGTGAGTCCGGAGATTAGCTCCTTTATTTTGGCATGAAGTTCAGCCATCGTTTCTCCTTCCTTCATTTGCAGGTTTATCAGCTGGTTCCGGAGGAGATCCTTTCTTGCTGATTTGGCTTCAGAGGTACCCTCATGAAGTTCTAGGAACTTCTCCCATAATTCTTTTGCGGAGTGGTAGTTGCCGATCCGGTTTACCTCTTGAGTAGGCAAGACTGTTAGGAGGTGGAACTCGGTCTTACCATTGACAACAGATTCCGACTGCTCCTTCTTATTCCACAAGCTTTCTTCTTTTTCATCCCCATTCGCATCTTTAGGAACTGCAAAACCATATTTTATTGATAAAAGAATATCAAAATCTGTACGAAAAAATACCTCCATTTTTTTCTTCCAGACGGTGAAATCCCCTTCGAATTTAGGTGGATGAATGTGCGCGCCGGCCATCGTCTTGTTGTTTTCTCAGGCGATTAGTCCTTCAAAAGTGAACCTGCTCTGATACCACTTGTAGGATCGGGTCGACCGGCTAGAGGGGGTGAATAGACGGTTTATTAAAAATAAGCACTAACACTCGTCTTTAAAAAGAAATAAACTTGGTTGCAACAGAGTCGTTGCTTCCAAGGCAGTTGATGCTCAAACAGAAACTCCTTAAGGCGGAGAAGCCTTACAACTGAAGCACACTTAGACTTAAAGAAATTACAGAAGGAATTGAATTAATTTCTAAAGCAAACCTCTGAGTCTATTTATAGCCTAAGAGAATAAATCTGGATTGTTGATTGTTGATCACTTTTCTCTTGGCCGTTGATCCATGGATGTAATCTAGATGGTTGATCTTGGATGGGATTAAACTGTATCCATTGGATTTGATTAAAGGATAATGTAACATTATCCTTTAAGTTTTAATTATTTTAATTAAAACTTTATCTTCCTTGCTCGAGATGATTGTTGTAATATCCATCTCGCTGTTGTAATCTATAAGTAGCAATATCGCCAATACTTAATTGCCAACGCCCTTCATTCCAGTTGGTAAGTGGATTTGTGTATTTGGTGGAGGACTTGGGTTCGATCCTTCTTTGGCACCAAAACTATTCATTTTTTCTTTTGGGCGAATTTTCTCATTTCTTTTGGGCGCTTGGACTAGTCTTTTTGATTCTTCGTCTTCTGGGTGATTTCCGGCCAACCGAAGTTAGGCTCAGCCGAACCTGACTCCGACCTTTTGCCCCTCGAGCATCCTTCCTCCCGGCTTCTCGTCCCTCGGACACCGCGCACGTCCTTCTCGCTCCACCGGTATACTTTTCCGCAGCTTCCGCGTCCCTCGGATTGTACTGAGCCCGTCGGCTCACTTCCCCGCGCAATCCTTCTCGTCCACTGCGTCTTACGCTCGACTTCCTCCGTACCTAAGTTCCTGCACACTTAGCAGAGGGATTAAAACCAACAGGACCTAACCTAACTTAGTTGATCACATCAAAATCAACCGGGGCACCAACAGTACCATCTGAGGCAAAAAGTTTAGAAAAATGATTATCACCACCTAAATCAGATCGAAAATATTTAATAACAATATTATGTTGAGTTTTTACCATGGCACGAAATATATGATAGATACTAAGAAAATCAAAATGATAATTCATAAGATAGACCCCAAGTGTAACAAGTACAATCATCAATAAAGAAAATATAGTAACGGGATCCACCAGGTGTACGAATCGAAGATGGACTATACACATCAGAATGAACTAATTTAAATGGTGCAAGAGAAATAGAGATACTTCTATAGAAAGATAAGGCAGGGAATTTTGCCAATTTGCAACCACAATAATCTGAAATATCACGAGTTTGTAATTTTCTTAAATTTCCTTTAAAAGCTAAGTATTTCAAACGAGAAGAAGAAATATGTCCAAGATGATAATGCCACAAATAAAAATCAGAAGAAATAGAGTTTAACCGAAATGATGACAAATCAACATTTGATACTACAACATCCGGAACTTTTAGTTGTTCTAATACATATAATCCCCCTATCTACGGTCTATCCTAATCTGCTTCTGAGATCACGGATCATGCACATAACGAGAAAATGAAGTAAAAGAAACTGAGAAACTAGAATTACATAATTGACCAACTGAGACAAGATTCAAAGTAAGATTAGGAGTAGAGCCATGATGTAGAAATAGAGCCAACACCAGCTAATGACACAGGAGAACCATCTGCGGTCATGACCGACATAGAAGGAGAAGAATTTATAGATATAAAAGAATTAACATTAGACGACATATAATGTGAAGCTCCAGAATCAACGATCCAGATAGTGGAAGGTATACTTGAGGTACCATTAGAGGACAAACCTTTGTGAAAAGAAGCAGATGTGACATATGGATGAGATGCAAAAAACTTTTGAAACTATTCGGCAAGATCGGTAATTGTAGCATTGGATAATTGAGTCCCTTCAGAGTTTGTAGGAGGAACTACTGTTACCAAGTTGGATCCTCCAAATTTAAAGAATCATTGTTGTGATTGACTATTGGATTTATAAGGAGAAGACAGAATCAATAGTCATATTTTCAGTCGTCAGATGGATTTAAAGAACTCAAAATTCGATCTCCACCGTTCAAAATGTAGTACATGACATAGAAAACGCTGAAGAAACCTTATAATGATCGACCTTCAGAAATTTAAAAACCACAAATCTCAACGATGATATTGAAATCCTTCTAAATTTAAACTTTTCTGTTAGGCAGGACTGTGCTCTGATATCATGAGAACAATACAAATATAATCTAAAATCGATGCAAAGAGAAGGAGACAGAGAAGAGAAAAAGAAAAGAGAAATGATGCTCTCAGCGAATTTATATAGCGAAAGTGAATAGCGACACAGGTGGCACCGACGTGTAAAGCTTCAGCCTGGATTTCTCTCTCCGAGCGAAAAACGCATAAGCGCCATTCTTTTCCACTTCGAAGCAGATGAAACGCAAGCCCTAACAGCAATCTCTTCCTTCCTCCCAGCGTCGCGCCCAGCCCTTTCCTCCTTCCTCCCACACCGCAGCCGAAGAGAAAGGAAGGAGCAGTTCTTTTCCACTTCGAAGCAGAGGAAACGCAAGCCCTAACAGATCTCTTCCTTCCTCCCAGCGCCGCGCCCAGCCCTTTCCTCCTTCCTCCCACACCGGCAGCCGGAGAGAAAGGAAGGAGCAGTCCTTTTCCACTTCGAAGCAGAGGAAACGCAAGCCCTAACAGATCTCTTCCTTCCTCCCAGCGCCGCGCTCAACCCTTTCCTCCTTCCTCCCACACCGCAGCCGAAGAGAAGGGGCGACCTAAATCTAACGAGCAAAGGCAAGGTAAAGTCCCTTCCTTTGCTGCGATTTTTCTCCCGATGATGCCTCTTTTTCTCCTTTGTTTTGCTGCTCAATCAACGATTCGCAACCCTCCTTCCTCCTAGGTCGCAGCAACGAGCGCCATCACCTTGCCCCTTGCATATAACTTTTACTGATGCAGTTCCTGGTCATGGTTGATATCATGCTTTGAGTTGTTTGTCCATATAACTTTTACTATTCTCCTCTTATCATGCTTTGATATCATGCTTTGAGTTCCTGATCATGGTTACTGAAGAAGAGCTTGCAACACTTTTCAACAGCTGTGGACTTGTAACTTTCCTTAATAATTGTGTGGTGACCCAAAAACTTCTAAGTCTGCTTATTATACTACTCAAGACGTGATTTCTGCAAAGTTGATTTCTATTGTGGTGAAGCACAATCTGTATGTTTAATTCATTTATAAATTGGGCATTTAAACTGCAATTGTTAGAATAGAAATATTGTTTATTTGTTTTAGGCTAATTGTTAGAATAGAAATATTGTTTATTTGTTTTAGGCTGATCAATGTTTACCATGTATTCTGCCACTTGTTTGATGCCCTCACCCATGAATTTGCTTTAGACAAATCAGGAAAGAAGAAATGCAATTAAAATGTCTCTAGTAGCAGCAGAAAAATTACTGCCAAAAGTCCTTCCTAGATCCCAATACTACTCATCTGGACCTTTGTAAATTTCAGAGACATCATAAGAATCTGTAATGCAAGTGGATTGTAAATTTTGAAATAATAGTAGATTGAAAGCTTTAAGTTCTGATCTTGCAGGTATGATATGGACTTTTAGAGACGTCAAACTTTTTGCTCCAGTTAGCATCCACAGTCTTGTCCACATATGGATCAAAACTGCCATATGAACACGGTGCAGGGAATTCTTCACGAGTAATCTGTACGTGCAAAATTCTCATGTTTAAATGCTAGTGTAGCAAATTTTCATTTATCATGATATCGAGTCCAGTAGAACTACAATTGTTTTTATTTGTACTGTTTGATTTCTTTATTCTCAAATATAGAAGAGGTTTGATTTGTTCTCTTCAAGGTAAACCATTGAGGATATATTTCTCAATTTAAACCTAAGCTAAACCAGATGATTGTAGCAACTAGCAATTGAAAATTTTTCATATTCAAACATCATGAATATGCAATGGTAATGGTTGACTAGAAGTTACCTGACATTTTGTACTGTCTACTTCCCGTACAGGTGACATCTGTAGGTGCTCAATAGTTTTCCTTGGGGGGCTGAGAGAAATAGGACACTTATCATCCGCTGTTAAGTGTGCTTCGGGAGAGAAGGAATCATGCTTCTTCATTGAAACAAGAATCATTTCAGTATCACCAATTCCAAGGAAGGCCAAAATTTACAAAGTAGAGAAGCACAGGGGGGAAGATTATATCATTGCCACCTTAGGATACAACACTACATAAATGTTTTTTTTTCTAAGCACCATTTTGAATAATCTAGTTTGTCAATTTTTCAAAGAGTGTTGATGCTTAAAATATGGATAAGGTTCTCTTTTTAAACTTTTGATGCAATATCATGCAAAAGGTTGCAAGCTAGAATTAGAGTACGAGCAAAAATGGATGTGAATTAAAGGGTCTTCTAGATTTATGCTTCTTTCCCATTCATTTGTAGTTGATGTGTTTGTTGGTTGTTCCAAACGATTGCAGGAAAATTCAATCACCATATCTGGTGTCGCTAGATATGGAAAGCAAGGCTCCATGGCTACAGATATTGCGCGCATCAGCATTGTCGGGGAGCTTCGAAATCGATCGGCTTATCTACTAGCTGTTAGTGTCTTCTTTATACGGATTGCTTGTAAATAAATTGTATTGCCTGTAAACGATTGAGTTGTTAGTGCATTCTTTATACGTATTGCTTGTAAACATATTGTATTGCTTGTAAACGATTGAGTTGTTAGTGCCTTCTTTATACGTATTGCTTGTAAACAAATTGTATTGCTTGTAAACGATTGAGTTGTTAATGCTCTCTAATTTTCTTGTATTCAATAATGCAGTTCTAATGCAAGATGAATATGTTTCCCATCCATTCCGTGCATGAACTTCCCTTCAGTGCATGATCACGCCACCATATTTGAGGCTCTATAATTTTTTATTTTTAACAAGTTCACCTCCGGTCTTTTTCCTACCCATAAATAAGCTCAGGATAGACAAAAGCGCACAAAAAAAATAAGGAACCATTCTAGATGTACATGATGATGCTATTTACAATACAATTCTACATCCACTTTAGTCATCCAAAGAACCATAGTTTTACTCTTGCAATTTCGGAAGGATGCATAGACTGCATTGTTAATTCTATCATTCTGAATAACAAATGAATGTCTTCTAGAGATAACTGAGCCACACTATGGGCTGCATTTGGTGCGCTCGTTGATGGTTTCTGAAATTTTTGAAGGGGGCCAGTAGCGCAGAACTGACCTTCCAAGAATGTTTTTAACTGGGAGCGGTCAGCGCTATAAAAATTTGATGAAAGTTTTAGGGAATGTAACTACTGACTAGTCATATATACTATGCTAGAAGAAATTATTATAATGTATGTATAATGCCATCATCTAAAGCATGGAAACACATTAGTATGTGAAAAAATTTTAGTGCTCATTTCTAGCAATCAGACTAACTTTATAACAACAGAAGCAACAATCAGACTATCTTTATAAACTAAAATAAAATATTTAAAATCAAATTAACTGATCATACCATTGGTTCCATATCATAATCAAGAGGCTCTAAAATGAATTCCTCATTCTGGATGATACCATTCAGATAGATAGCCAAAAATTCAGATATCATTAACTGATACATAGCCAAAAAATCAGATACATAGCTAAAAATTCAGTTACAACCATTAAATAGATTGTACTTCTAGAATTACATTTCTTTATCACATTACAATACTAGTACTAGTTAACCACTACTTAACTAGATGAACTAACAAACAAATCAGATACATAGCCAAAAGCATCAAGTTCACAATCACTAATATCATGACAATTCTCGAACCATTCCAATTTCCCAGATTATGACCACGATCAGAAATTTGTTGACTCCCTAACCTTGACTGTATTGTCTCTACTCTTGCCAAACTCCTAAAACAGATATTATTGCTATCTTCATCAAACATCGCCACGTCGTTCACCCACTTTAACCAGCCATGATGCTTACATCCATAATAGAGTCTTCCTGGGTTCTTGGTCGATCTAGTTACTAACACCAATGCTCTTAGTCCACATTCCCTACATATTACATTTTCAAATTTGGCATTGTGATTGCTGCTGTTCCTTGATGATCCCATGAAATGGCAACCTAATATTCAAAATTTCATTAGTTAAGCAAAAGAAAAAAAAGAAAACAAAGTATTCAACACCAACTTGATGAAATACATTCATAGAGATTGAACATAACTTTACATTGATCGCAACAATATGCCTTATAACTATTGTTATTCTATAGGTCAATCATTGAAGCCCAAGGCAGTAGGCTATGTTAACTACTATGCTTACACGTCAAGGTATAGCATAATACTTGACATAATCTACCAACAAACTAAGGGCAGTCTTGGCATACAGAAGCATTAATCATTCATTATCAATAACAAGGAACAATGCAAATAAGAAAACAAGAGTTTACATCATGAAAGCTCTGTTTTTTTGAGTCACTCAATCCAAAAAGTAAGATCTGAAAATGAGATTAGGAATTGAATTTGAGGATATAGCTTTAACTCAGAGCATCATTTCTCATAAAAAATATAGGATGCCTTCGCAGAATGGTTTTAAATAAGACATTTCCTAAAGTTACAAGAACAGGATGCAAACTTTCTAAACCAACAGATTCAGAATAGATGAACATAGCTGAGCATCAAATATGCCAAAACCCACATGAATAAAAGATCCAGTAGAATGTTTCTATTAAAACTTCATGAATACCTGAAAGAAGTCTGATTCAAGACAATAAACTGAATGGTTAATAATGGACCAAGGATCAAGATTCAAAGTTCAATGACATAAATTGAATTGGGAAAATCAGTCAAAACCAAGAATTAATCAAAAGAAACTGGTTCTCTGTATACAGTTAAATACTTTTTACTTTGTCCCTATCTATTGAACCAATTAGACTGGCAAGTTCAGCAACCCAATGTCAGGCTTTGTTTCATAATCAATCGTCAACAAGAAATTGCAACAACTTCTTTCGAAAGGGAAGGAGACAACTCAAATTTGCAGAAATTTGAGTTTACCCGCAGTGAGAAAAATCGCAGTTCAAGGGCAACAACTTCTTTCGAAAGGGAAAAGAAATAGGATAAAGACAACTTCTTTCGAAAGGGCAAATTTCTGCAACTTTACCTTGGCTTTCGTTGGCTTTCGTTGGCGGTGGGAGGAAGGAGCCGCTTTCGTCAGCTTTGCTTTCGTTGGCGAGGGCACTCGTCTGCTTCGAAGGGGAAAGGAGAAAGGGAAATCTTTGGCGCCGGGAGGAAGGAATGAAGGTCTTCGCTGCTTCGAAGGGGAAAGGAAAATGGAAATCGAGGCACTGGGAGGAAGGAGAGGAGGACTTCTTGGCTGCGTCGAAGGGAAAAAGAGTCGGCGGCGTTGGGAGGAAGGAGAGGAGGTAACCAAGGATCGCGATCCTCTGCCTTTCGCTGGGGAGAAATCGGCTGGGGAGAAAGTGAAAGAGAGGTAACCTAGGGTTCGCGATCCTCTGCCTTTCGTTGGGGAGAAAAGAGAGTCACTTTGGCTTTCGCTGGCTTTCGCTCGGAGAGAGAAAGCAAGGAGGAAAGGGCTGGGCGCGGCGCTGGGAGGAAGGAAGAGATTGCTGTTAGGGCTTGCATTTCATCTGCTTCGAAGTGGAAAAGAATGGCGCTTATGCGTTTTTCGCTCGGAGAGAGAAATTCACGCTGGAGCTTTACACGTCGGCGCCACCTGTGTCGCTATTCACTTTCGCTATATAAATTAACTGAGAGCATCATTTCTCAAAAGAAAATAAACGACGACTAGATAATTATATTCATAAAATTTAATGTTTACATAGGAAAATAGATATTAATAGATAAGTAATAACAAAAATTTAAAAGACTAATTTTATCCTAAATAAATTCTACCCTTATATTAATAATTTATTATTATTATTATAATATATATATATATAAATATATATATATTTATTGTAGCAACCACAATTTTATTATTACTACAATGTAAGATTTAATCTATTCACCTAACATTTACATTATAATAATTACAAGTCAAATTTGTCCTATCTAACAATATTCACATTTTAATAGTTATTATTTGTAACTTATTCTACTCAACTATATTTATATTATAGCAATTAGAGTTTCATAACTATTATAAATGGATTTAACCTATTCATTTAACATTCTTGTCATAATTGATATAATTCAAAATTATCCCGTTCAACATAATTCAAATTGTAGCAACTATATTTTTCATAACTACTGTAACATAGTTTAAAATTTAATCCCTTGAAGATAATAATATTGATGAATGTATTTGAGAGAAATTGCATCATTTTTTAATTTAATATGTACGGGAATATAATAATATTGAAGTAATTGTGTCATGTTTTAAATTATCATATTCAATAATATTTCCGTTTTAATACCTAAGATTTAATAATTGCTCCCATGATTTAGAATTCAATACGTATAATAAGAAATAATAATATTAAATAAAAAAATAAGCGGTACTTTCGGGATTATCATAAAATGAGATTCCTTTTTGATTTTTTTTTTCTTTTAACATTTTCTATTTTATTACATCTTATTCAATTACGCCGGCGTAAACGCACCGTGTAATTTTTCCTAATCCAGCTGCAGCGAAGAGAGGAGGGCGCGTGTCGCTGCGACGAGTCGCTTTCTCGCCGTGGTCTCGGGCGGAAAGGAGCGGTGTTGTCGAGAGCAACAAAGTGGAGGAGGAGCCAGAGGTGAGGACGAGAGAGATGGTATCGTCGCCGGTGGTAAACACTTACCCTCTTACCAACTACACCTTCGGGGCGAAGGAGCCCAAGATGGAGAAGGACACGTCCGTCGCTGATCGTCTCGCACGCATGAAGCTCAAGTACGTCCGTTTCTTTCTCCGTTCCTTGCAGTTTCCTTCCGCGATCGCAACAGGGATTCTGATTCGCTTTCTTCCCTCTGCTCGTCACTTAAACCCTAATTTGATATGTTAAAAGTCTTATCTTTCTACTTCGGTCTGGTTTCGAGATGCGAAATTGGTAATTATTCATGTGCCTATATATGCTTTTATTTCTATTTATTTATTTATTTTTCATTTCTTGCAAATTCTTTGATCGATATTGGTAGCATATATACTTGTCTCTATCTGGCTTATTGAAAAAAAAAGGGAAGAGAAACTATGGCATGAGAGCAGCGACTAGTTGTGATTAGATCATCAGGTTGTGCGATGCATTTAGGCTGAATTAAAGGACTTTTTGTTAGAGCCCGATGTTGGGTTATTCCTTCAGATCTTTTGTTGCTTAGTTTCACCAAATTTAATGTGATCTTAGGCATGGTTTGACTGTCCACTAGTTATGCTACGGTAGGTATTAAAGGAAAGTAGTCAGTCACCTTCTGCCCTCCTAATTCATCTTTGTGCGAATTTACAGAATCCAAAAGCAATAATGTTCTTGATCTCCGTCCTTTTATATTAAGACAATTATAAATGAAATGTTGTTAAGGATATCTATAATCTCTTTGTGGGAAAGACCTTGCATTTCTTTTAATAATAAATTGTTTCTGCATTAGGCGCCTGCTGCTTGAATCGGAGGTCTCAGGGTCGAGGGTCGCCAGTTGCGCACAGGAATAAAATTCTGGCCTGCTGGCATTAAATTCCCTCGACCCCAGGCGCCTCACCACACCAGTGATAACCGTGATTTATCTCCTCCGTGTTGGTCCTGGGGCGGGCTGGCGGGGGCGCTGAGGGCGAGCGTTTCGCCTTTTTTTTTTAATCAGATATTTTACTGTATAGAAGAGATGATTGGAGGTCAGATCTTATGGATGCTGGAGGAGAGATCAGGTTCACAGTTAGGTTGGTTAGTGATAGTGGAGGCAGATGCTGCCACAATAAGGGATTGAGTTACTATCGTGTTGCAAGGGGTGTGTTTGTGCCTAAATCGTTCTAGAGAAGGAATTTGAATGAGATTTTCGGTAAAAAGAAGTATAAGTTAGGTAGATATAACACTCTAAGAGCATTTAGGTATCGTTTGATTAGATGATAAAATAAAAGAAAATAGTCTATGACGTTATCAATATGTTCCGATACGAATAATGGATTTTGTAGTTATAAGTTGAATCTATTAGATGAATTGGTGTATAAAGGGGTTGAGGGAGGCCAAGGAAATTTTGGTTAATATATTAAAAATAATTTAGATGATTTGAATATTTATACTAATATTGTCATGCATCTGGTTTGTTGAAGGAATAATATTCATATAGGATAAACACAGTTTGACAATGTTGGGGAATTTTTGACTATGATTGTTGATTATATTGTAAAACTCTGTGCATCTTGTTTTCTTATTCTCTTGTAGCTTTATTATTGATTTGGATATTTATAATTTACAATTTTTGATAGGTTTTTTTGTTTGTTTCAGCTATATGAAAGAAGGCATGAGGACAAGTGTTGAAGGGATTTTGTTGGTAGATAACTAGACATATTACCATTATTTTATTGGCTTTTTGTTTCCCCTTGTTTTTCCCCTTTCATTTGATCGTAATGATAGTCCATCACTTAAACAACCTTTGTTCGTTATAGTATATTTCTCTGCACATTCATTAAACTGTCTTTTTTCTTATTCTTTTAGGTTCAGGAGCACAACCACCCACACATACTGCTACTGCAAATAGGAAATACTTTCTGTAAACTCCCTGGTGGACGTTTGAAACCTGGAGAAAATGGTAGGCCATGCCGTTTAGATGTAGTCATGCTTAATGCCCTATATTTCTGAGCTATATGTTATTGATTGCACATCCAAAGTCTTTACATGCTTGATTCAAAGTTCTTGTGTCTGTTCTCAGAAATTGAGGGCTTGAAACGCAAACTGTTCAGCAAACTTGCTCCAAGTTCAGCTTCCTTTCAGCCAAATTGGCAGGTGTTTTGACTTAAATTATTTGATTTGCCTTTGTTTGATTTTCTTTCTTAGCATTGCACAAGCTTATTTTATTGCCAGAATGTGCTAATCTCATTCCAAGAGAAAATAATGTACAATTGCTCTCATTATGATTTCCTAAATTATTGTCATGAGGAATTACATTTTTGGAAGTTGTTGAAAGTGAAAGTAGATTAACATTGGTTTAATGAATGCATCAATATGAATATGATGTCAAACAGTTTTTAGCTTTGCAATATTTGCTCTTTAGGGATATTAACCTAACAAACATGATTTCATTAGTTTTTTAAATTTGCCAAATATAACATTAGCTAATATTAGTATATGGTCTATAAATATTGTTATCAGTATATTATAATAAATTACCATAACTTTCTAAAATATATAATATAATTGATAAATTGTATTTCAAATTATAATTCAAAATCCCTAGTGGTGGTAGTAAGATTAGCATATATTTTTGTGGGAATCACATTTTGATATTTTATGGCTACATGTTTTACATTGCCATGTGGAAGGGAGCCTTGGCACAATGATAAAATTGTGGTCGTGTGACCTAGAGGTCACTGGTTTGAGTATTGGAAACAGTCTCTTGCAAAGCAGGACAAGATTGCATACAATAGATCCTTTCCTGTATTTTTGGCAGAAGCTTCGTGCATTGGACTATCCTTTTTCATATTGTTATATGAGATACTAGTCAATCTAAATAAATGGTCAAACCAAACGCAACAATGATGTATTACTACAACGTTCCTGGGAATGTTCTAACATACCACAAACCAAATACTCACTTCTAGATGAGCAAATAGCCCTTCAAATCTAGCATCCATACTATTAGAGGTAGCAAAAGGAATTGTCTCCATTTGTTTACTTTGGCAGAAAGGACTTCAATTGAAATACATCATTCCAGTCACGTAATATATTGTTGTTTCATTTTTAAAAACATAAAAATAAAGTAGTAGAAATTTTTACGGTTATACAATTTTGATAATATGTTAAAAATAAGTAAATGATATAAGTTTTATTTTTAAGATTTTACCTAAGTTATAAGGATAACATTGTCAGCTGAGCTCGATAAAAAATTTAATAGACAAGCTTAAATAAACTCAATAAAAAAATGAACAAGGTTGAACACACTCAAGCTCGGCTTGGTTCAACTCAACTCGCTTTCGCTCCTATGAAAATCCAGACAATTACAAATGCCCCCGGTGATTTTTCAACTAGATCCTCAAAACAGGTGGCTGCATTAGTATCCTCCTAAAAATGTACATTCTTATCTAGAATATTCATAATATGGATTCTCTTAGAAGGTAAAGAACTTCTTGTTCAAGGGAAAATCTTCAGATAAGTATTTAACGTTTCCTGTAGGGTGATGGCCTGGGAATCCCCACGAAAATTGGAAGTTATTTTGGGATGATAAAAAAATTGTCACTTAAAATAATTAGTGCTCTATTAAGAGTCTAAGAATGGGGTTGGGGCATTTTAGTTGTTAAGGAGCATGAAACTATGAATCAGGTTTCATAAAAAGAGGACATCACATAGTAAGTCTTCTATGCATTAAAGGTGGAGATGCTATTTTTTTTCTCTGAAGTAATAGATGCAGATGTCTTGGTCTGATTGATTTGCTTGATCCGATGACTGTTTTTCTCTTCCCATTCCCAATGAGGAATTTGAAGACTAGAAGTGAGTCAATCCCCTTCTCTATTGATGATCAACTGATGTGGTTCCATGTTCAAAGCTGAGTTTTCAGTATTCTTCCCTCCATATTAACCTTCTTTACTCTAATATCTTTTGATAGAATTTATATACGCACTTAATGTTTAAAGAACCATACTCAAGATTTCTGTCAAAAGTTGTTGCGAACTCATTTTTATGCAGTGGTTAATTTAATCAAATAAGCTTTATCACGTGTTACTTTTTTATGTTATCTGTTTGCCAACTTGCAGATCGGGGAGTGTGTTGCTACTTGGTGGAGGCCAAACTTTGAGACAGTAATGTATCCATACTGCCCTCCTCACATTACAAAGCCAAAGGTAAGTTGCATTCATCACATCAGGGTCCAAATCCGTAGATTGCCATATCATACTCAACCAAACAACTTCAATTTCCAGGAATGCAAGAAGCTTTTCATTGTCCACCTCTCAGAAAGAGAGTATTTTGCTGTTCCCAAAAACTTGAAATTGCTTGCCGTTCCATTATTTGAACTATATGACAATGTTCAGGTAATATCATCTTCATATCTCGATATTATAAGTATAGTGTTTATCGCCATTCTATGAAGATTAGCACGAGTACAATAACAGATGTCTTACATGCTCATTAGAAATACCAATTATCGATAATAACCTTTTTGAAGCTCATCCTAATCTCTTAGCACAACTTTTAGATAAGTTAACAGGGTAGAACCTATTCTATTAGCCATAACAAATTTCTATATATTAATCGTCGTTTTTCCAACGGGAAAACTATGACTTGCATATCTGAAGCAATAATCATTATTTTGATGCAGAGATACGGACCTGTCATTTCTACAATTCCTCAACAGCTATCAAGGTTCCAGTTCAACATGGTCACGTCATGAAACTGGTGGATTAATGACGCCGATTCAATTTGATCCTTTGTGATGGATAATACTTGAGATTTTAATCATGTGCTCGAATGAATGTTTGCACCGTTACTTCATTTCTCAGTCAAAATTTTCCTACTAGGTCCAGTTTGAAGTCAAATATATCCGAGATCACTGGAACTGGATGCTGGAAACCATTTACTTTTATCTCGACCATTTCCTTAGTTTTTTGGCACGTTTGGAAGAATAGGAATTGGGAGAAAGCTGTGGATGAGTGAGTTCCTCTTGAGTATATTAGTTGGGAAATTTGCTCAGGACAGTAGTAATGTTGCAAGGCTTTGTGTAGTTGGGTGCAAAATAATTTTCAGACAGATGTTGATATTGTCTCTGTGCTGATAGGACAATTATATATTTATTTTTAATAATAAATAGACAGTCTTTTCTTTTGATTTATTTATAGGATAAATAAGTATAATTTACGCCAGCAAAGTTGATCATTAAAATATTCAAACGGGATCCCTTCAGTTATTCTTCTAGCATTTTATCGTAAATTGTGTTGTTTTTTTAAGAGTCAACTATATATTTTTTTTATCAAAAAGCGTAGATAATTTTATAATTTTTAAAAATTATGTTGGTATTTTAAAAATGTCTAAATTATATATTTTTCATTTATTTTATCATAAAACTCCTCTTTATTTTTTTAAATTTAATTTCTCATCCTTCCTCTTTTATCTTTATTTCTTTTATCGTTGGAGCATCGATGACAGTTGTCCATTGTCATCCCTTCATCACTGTCCAGTAGTGCAAAGAGATATAGTTAGTCGGTGACAGTTTGAGATCAAAGCTGAACTTTAGATCTTCGTCATTTCTCTCCTCCCACAGTTCAAGAAGGACAACGAAACTTTAGATATTCGTCATTTCTCTCCTCCAGCAGTTCAAGAAGGACAACGACATTGCGGTCATAGTCGACCACTTCACTCTCTACATGATCCCCCAGTTGTTTGCCTACACCCTCAACTTCCCCATCTCTAAATTCCTGCAAGTGCAAAGGAAAGTCCTAATCATGGTCAAGTCGTCGCCATCACCCTAGTCTTCCACATCACCCTTGCTTGGCTCCTCGTTGGCCACTTCCGCCTCGGCCTCCCTAGTGCGGTGGTGTTGCTCAATTTGGTCCGGTGGATCATGGTGGGAGTTTAGTTCGTGTATGTCGCTATGGAGAATTACTTCGGTGCATGTAACGACATCAACTAGGTAGCCTTTGCCGAACTAGGCTCCTTCATGTGGCTCTCCATTGGATCCACCATAATGCTCTGGTAATTAACATATATAATGAAAGATGAATCAATTCGAAATTGCAACTTGGCATAAGTGAATTCTTTGTTACATATCCCTCAATTGTCTTGTTGTTTCTTTCTATTTGTAGTATCGAGTTCTAGTACTACATGATTTGATCATCTTAGTTGGCCATTTGAAGGATGCTCAAATTAGAGTTGTTGTTGTATCATGATCCCCATGCCATTGCGTTATATTTTTATTTTTATTTTTCTTACATTTAGTGTCTTTTTTGAGTTTTTTATTATTGTTAGAGGTAAAATCTGACTAGTCAGAGAAGTCAGTCACAAGAAGAAAATGAGTGTTTTCGGAGGATGAGATTAATTTCGTCGATTCTTCATCGGCGGGCGACTACGGTCACAGGATTGTCGGTGCATTCCTGTGGCAAAATAAATTTTTATTTTTGGATTAAAGAAGTAGATTTTGTGTGTTTTAGGATAGTCATTTTTTTTACTAGTAGTTATTTGATAAAATACTAACGCTGATGACGATGGAGGAAATTATCGTTAATACTTGTTCCTTTCTGCAGAAGCCACTCTAGTCTCAGTTGAAGACCCCAACCGTGTGTATCAAGGATAGTTGGCTCCAACACGGCATGAGATGATTTTTCTTATTAGTTATGGTGCTTATCCAGACATTCTCAGCAATTACTTTTTCAAAAAAGCTATGAGTTCCTAATTGCTCTTGGAAACTCATTTTCTTTGTCACTAGGTTTTATGCATGTGTAATGGTCATCTTTCTTGTATTGTTTAGTCTTATCATTGATATTGGTTTGTGTTTGAGATTATTAATGGATGTTCTATACATTTTTATCTGTATAATAGAAAGAAGATTGATTGTATAATCATTCGAGTAATTTGTTTGTTTATCTTAAGGAGATTAAAAAGAATGATGAAATATAAACATAAACATAAGATAAACTAGCAACACTTGTGTTGTTGGTTTTCGGAAATCAACAACACCTATGTTGTTGGTTTTTGGTCAGCCCTGTGTTGTTGATTTTTAGAAATTAGCAGCACTTATGTTGTAGCACAGGGCTAATTTTAGAAAACCAGCATAGTGTTGTTACAACATATATAATGTTGTTGATTTTTGAAAATCATCGTTAAAATTCGAGGAAATGCCATGGGCGAAATTGAGATACGACGCCTATAATGGCTTTAGAAACATACTTTGCGGGCTGAGAAAAATGCATGTTGGATAAATTTTGAGAGGTCGTAAATTAGATTGAATTATGAAACGTACAGTATATCAAATCAAATATCTCTCAACGAGCTTTGACTTGATATATTATGCATCTTATATTTCAATCTCAGTCAAAAGTTATGATATTTCAAAATTTAAATAAGCAATAATATGTTGTTGATCTTCATAAGACCAACAACTCTTCCTGTTATTTATCTTAAGAAACCAGCATAAACGTGTTGCTGATGTTAAGAGACCAGCAACATGTTGCTTAACTACAAGTTATAATTTTGAGAGGACATAACTTTTGATTTAGACTAATTCATTAGACGCACAATATATTAAATCGAATATCTTTGAATGAGTTTCGATTTGATATATCGTGCATCCCACAGTTTAACTTGAATCAAAAGTTACACTACAAAAATAACCGGCTATAGCGACGGCCTAAATCCGTCGCTATTCCGTCGCTAAACACAAATAGCGACGGAGTAGCGACGGATTTAGCGCCGTCGGCTGAGATCCCGTCGCAAAGCTATAGTAGCGACGGATAATTTTCACTCCGTCGCTATCTTAGCGACAGGCAATTTTCCTCTGCGTCGCTAACTTAGCGACAGACATATACTCCGTCGCAAATACAGGAAAACGGGGTGACGTGGCCGGAGAAAATAGTAGCGACGGATGGTCAATGATCCGTCGCAAATCATTCGGATTAACGACGGACATGGTCAAAGTCCGTCGCTAAATATATCGTAATAGCGACGGATTCAGTCAAAATCCGTCGCTAATCGATCGTCATAGCGACGGAAAAATCAATAATCCGTCGCAAGTTGCGACGGATTTTAAAAAATATCCGTCGCTAAACCTGGAAAATTTTGATAGCCAATATCTGTTTCTTCCACTTCCCATATATACATCAATACAATCCAATCAAATATGAAATAATATGAAACAATAATAGATATATCAACATCCAAACATTCATTTACAATCCAATCCAATCCAAACATTAACATTCATATACAAGACAATCCAATTCAATATAAACATTCATTTCCAAATGTATATGTACATTCAAAGATTCAATTTGAATCCAATATTCAATCGAGTGTTTAATTTCCAAACGTATACAATCGAAACTTTGATTAGTGACTAAACGTATACAATTCAAAGTTTCGAATGGTTAATCTAATGCAAACGTATCAAAAGAAAGCTATATCAAATGTATATCAAATGCATCCAAACGTCAAAGTAAAAAAAAACTTTATACATCAAAAAGGAGAGTTTAGTAGAGAATCATAACGTACATGATTATCAGAGTCAATAATGGATGGAAAGGAAAAATATTCCTGCACAATAAAAGATAAAACAATAAGAAATCTGAATTGATACTAATAAGATATAACAAATGAAATAAGCATATGTAATAGCATATAACTCTAATAGAAGTAAATTAAATATTAAATATGTAAATGAAAAATAACAAATAAGAAACAATAAAGGAATAATATCAAATATTCATACCTTTCAAGGAAGAGATGAAATCTGAATTGAACTCTGATAATGTCGAATCTGTAAAAAATAATGGAGTAATAAGAAAACAATCATTATGAAAAAAATTAGGTGAAAAATTGATCATACCACTATAATATCTCTACTCCTCTGTGGGATGCTCAGGATCCTGTGTCTCCTGAGACTCAAACCGATGGTCGGGAGCGGGAGCGGCTGCCATCTGTGTCATCGGCGATAGGGTAGCTGCAAAAGCTTGCATCTGACGTAATATATTCTCAGTATTTGCCTGGCGAGCCCGCAAATCTCTCAACTCATCATCCCTCGTAGCACACGTCGACTCTATCGACGTGAGTCGAGTCCGCAGGGATTCATTTTCCTCCCGCAATTGACGAACCTCACTAGAGGTAGAGGAGGAGGATGGTGGACGCCTCCTAACCCCTGGAGCTCTCATCTGATCATATGTAACCTTTGCCTGAGAGCCCAGGCCGTAGCAGGCGGTGTTCCTCTTCCCACCGACAACATCAAAATAAATCCGATTCACATCGTCGGTGGAAAGAGGCTGTGCATCGTCCCCCTCTGCAGCAGGCTGAGACGCCTGTGCCTCAGAAACTCTAGTGGTCATTGCTTCCTGTGAAATAAAAAATTTAATTAGTCTATATAAAATGTCAAAACAAATAAAATATAATTAATACACTTACATTGATTGCTAGGGAGCGACGATCGACAAAAGATCCATCTTTTTTCTTGTGGGTCTTGCTGAATAACTCCCAACTAGTGGGAGGTCTCTGTAGCTCAGCAGCATGTAAACACAAAATATAATGTTTAGACACATCCAAAAAAATATACTAAATGCCTTTAATAGGAATCTATATAAAAACTACTTACCAAATCACTGGCATGCTGGACAATGGAACGGGATCCAGCAGTGTGCTTCGTGGATCCCGTGCTGGGGCCAGCAACCTCTGAATTGCGATTGCCTCGAGCAATCGCAGCATTCTCTTGCCAGTGCTGGGCATCCCAGACAGCTCGCCATGCTGCCCAAATCGGCTCAGGGACCTCTGTAGGCCTATCAGCCTTCTTTCTCCATTTGTATAGCATGTCCCTGTATAATTTGGAGCAGTAGGCATTCCAGGTCCTCTTGAATTGCTCCTCTGCACCCTCCTCCCAGGTATACCGTTTCTGTAAAAAAAAATTAATATGGTTAGTATGAAATCCGTGTCCAAAATATCAAATTAAATATATATCTAAACTACTTA
This sequence comes from Boesenbergia rotunda, assembly GCA_024364735.1. NCBI lineage: Eukaryota > Viridiplantae > Streptophyta > Magnoliopsida > Zingiberales > Zingiberaceae > Boesenbergia > Boesenbergia rotunda. The sequence continues at coordinate 193,987 of JAGFNQ010000728.1, read as the reverse complement.
CTAAAAATTCCCCGTAATAGAATGTTTTCAAATCAGTTTCAATGTGGCCCCATGTCGTAGAAGGTGATAGTCTTTCTTTAAATTTTTTAGAAATATAAGATGATACTGTAAGTACCCCTGGTTGATTTTGATGTGATCAACCGATTTAAGTTAGGTCCTGGTATGTTTAATCCCTCTGCTAAGTGTGCAGGAGCTTAGGTACGGAGGAAGTCGAGCGTAAGACGTAGCGGACGAGAAGGATTGTGCGGGGAAGTGACCCGACGGGCTCGGTACAATCCGAGGGACGCAGAAGCTGCGGAAGAGTACGCCGGTGGAGCGAGAAGGACGCACGCGGTGTCCGAGGGACGAGAAGCCGGGAGGAAGGATGCTCGAGGGGCGAAAGGCCGGAGTCGGGTTCGGGTGAGCCTAACTCCGGTTGGCCGGAAATCACCCAGAAGACGAAGAACCAAAAGACTGGTCAGTTTGACTATGTCAAACAAAGCGCTCGAAAAAAGAAAAATATAATTGCTGCTAAAAAGAGTCGATCCCAAGACCTCACCTAAGAGGTGTTACCATGATTACCAGTTGGGATAGCAATTATTGATATTAAGAGGCTGCCGATGATTCTACTTGAAGATGATAACATCAAAGTCTAAAGCAGATGATAAAGTCTTAAAGGATAAAACCTTATCCTTGAATCAGATCCAATGGATGCAGTTTAATCCCATCCAAGATCAACCATCCAGATTAAATCCATGGATCAACGGCCAAGAGAAAATTCCTCAACAATCAACAATCCAGATTTATTCTCTTAGGCTATAAATAGGCTTAGAGTTTCAACTTTTTTATTCATTCAATTAATTCAATTCTATTGTAACTCTCTCTATAGTCTAGTGTGCTTTTATTGTAAGGCTTCTCCGCCACAAGGAGATTTTAATTGAGCGTCCACTGCCTTGGAAGCAACATTCTTAGTTGCGACCAAGTTATTTTTTAAAAGACGAGTGCCTTCCATTTCATATTTCGTTTCCGTCTATTCACCCCCCTCTAGCCGGACCAACCCGATCCAACAGATACCTGATGCGCATCTGGCATGAAACTGTAGGAAAAAATAAAATATATTAGCAAATTCTGTAAGAAAATATATAAGAAGAATAGTTATACCTGTCACCGACGACTGAAAGTCTAATCTGCTGATCACGGGGTGCAGCCATGGTACCTGATTATACACAAAGTTTAAGCAGATAAGCAGAATAGGTAATCTTTCCAATGAGACATATTAGAGGCAAATGGAAACATGCACTAATGAAGACAATGTAAATAAATCTAGGAAAGAGATAATCAAGCATCGTATAAAACTGTTCAATACAAGCAGAATGATCTAAATTAACAACTCATCTTAATACAAACTCTGATTAGTTAATGTTCAATACATCTAACTCATCCTAATGTGAACGATCTAAATTAACATGCAAGATTTCATCGCTTGAATCCGTTGATACATCGACCTCCTCAGTGCTAGATATTTCACCATCATCAATTTCCTCGTAAGAGACATTCTCATCTATAAGTAATTGAGATGCTGATTGTATTTCTGAATCAACGGAGTTGATTATAACTTCTTTATTTTGATAAGCATCAGAGTTTTGGACAGTGATCGTATTTGGCATTTCAATTGTTGACCTAGGCTTCATTTGACATACAGCAAGCCATTCACTAGGTCGTCTTCTCATAGTTGGGTACTCCAGATACAATACTTGACCAGCTTGCACCGCAAAAATGAAAGGTTCGAACTTGTTGAATCTTTTGCTTGAATTAACCTCAACTAAATTGTATAACCGATGTTTCCTTGTGCCCGTCCTTGGAGTTGGATCATACCAAGAACACCTGAATAATACACATCTTTTGAAAGGTAATGCTGGGTATTCAACTTCGATAATTTCCTCTAGCTTGCCATAATAGTCAAATTCATTATCATTATTGTCTGTTGATCCTTTGACACTTATGCCAGAATTATACGTTAGCATCTCTGAATCACGTTGCCTCACATGAAATCTGTATCCATTCACGCAATAACCCGAGTAGACTGTCACAGTACGAAGAGGTCCAAATGCGAGATTTTTAATTCTTTCGTCTTGTACATTTGAAATTCTGTCATCATTGACCTATAATAGTGGTCGTTGATCAAATTAGATTAATAAGTAATCAAGAATTGTTAACAAAAAATGCATATTAACTCACTTACATATATTTGAAACCAAAATGTAAAATCTTCTTCTATCTTTCGATCTACCTCATTTGTACTTATCGATGGATTTTGAATGTACAACTGTTGTTGGTATAACCTGACATATAAATTCATTTGATATCAATCCAGAATTTTGATTATATCATTTGATATTAATTTCATTACAACAAGAGATAATACCTTAGGTATGGTTTGACATCTTCACAGTTTAGGAGGATATATGTCCTGGCGGCATGATATTCTTGGTCATTTAACCGTCTAGATAGAGTTGAACCCATTGCTCTTCCAGGATACTTGAAAATAGAAAGAATGTCTGGGTCAACTGATGGAATGTCATCTTGATTGCGTGGACACTTTCGATGTCTGGTTTTCACATTTTCAACAAAGTAATAGGAGCAAAATGAACTTGCTTCTTCAACCAGATATGCATTACATATTGATCCCTCAACTCTTGCTTTGTTACGCACATTATTCTTTAACTTTCTAAGAAACCTTTCAAAAGGATACATCCATTTGAATTGTACAGGACCACCAATCTGTGCCTCGCTAGGTAAATGAATTGGCAAATGCTCCATTGAATCAAAAAAGCTTGGTGGAAATATTCGCTCAAGCTTACATAGTATCAAAGGAATCTCTGTCTGAAGGCGTAACATATCTGCTACCGTAACAACTCTGGAAGTCAGATTTTTGAAAAAAATGCTTAATTCTGTAAGTGTTTGCCAAACATTATTAGGAAGTAATTCTTGGAAAGCTATTGGAATTAATCTTTGCATGAACACATGACAATCATGACTCTTCATTCCAACCATTTTAGATCTATTCGTATCCACACAACGAGACATATTAGAGGCATATCCATCTGGGAATTTTATGTTTTTCAACCAAGAAAACAATGATTGTTTACTTTCTTTGTCCAATGTATAACAAGCCTTCGGATATCTACCAGTTGTTTCATTCTGATGCAACTCAGGTCTGCTCACTAATTGTTTTAATTCTTCACGAGATTTTGTTGTATCTTTTGTTTTCCCATGCACATTTAAGACAGTATTAATGATGTTATCAAAGAAATTTTTCTCAATATGCATCACATCCAAATTATGACGAATGAGTAAATATTTCCAATAGGGAAGCTCCCAAAAAATACTTCTTTTCCTCCAACCACATTTGTTGACTCTAACAATATACTTGTTGATATCATCTGATCCATCCTGATATACTGGTAGAAATCCATAACTATCAATTTCATTTAACACTTGTTCGCCTGACATCCCAACTGGAGGTAGCTTCCTAACTACTTCATTCCTTTTGAAAAATTTCTTATTTCTTCTGAACGGATGATCAAGAGGTAAAAATTTCCGATGATTATCAAACTAAGAAATCTTGCTACTGCAGGGCAAAGAAAATGCATCTGACTGACTCATACAATGTGGACATGCTAACTTTCCAGTTGTACTCCATCCTGATAACATTGAGTAAGCAGGAAAATCACTAATAGTCCATAACAATGCTGCATGCATTAAAAAGTTTGACTTTGTAGCAATGTCATACGTCTCTGAACCTATATTCCATAAATAATTCAGCTCAGCTATCAAAGGTTGCAAAAAAATATCTATGTGCCCTTTTGGATTTTGAGGACCTGGAATTAAAACAGTAAGAAACATGAATTCATCTTTCATGCACATCCATAGTGGTAAGTTGTATGGTGTTAAGATAACAGGCCACGATGAATATTGTTGTCCATAACTTCCAAATGGCTGAAATCCATCTGCAGAAAGTCCAAGTCTGACATTACGTGGTTCCATAGCAAAGGAAGAAAATATTGAATCTAAATGTTTCCATGTAGGGGAATCACAAGGATGACACATAATGTCTCCATCATGTCCATGATTTTGATGCCAGATCATATGACTTGCTGTTGTTGCTGATGCATACAAACGTTGGAGTCTAGCAGTCAAAGGAAAGTAATACATGACTTTGTAAGGAATATTTTTCTTCTTCTTCTGATTTACCATGCGAGCACCATGCTTGTAACGGGGATGGTTACAGATTTTGCATTCCATCAATTCACTATCTTGGTTCCAAAAGACCATGCAATTATTGGCACAACAATGTATCTTCTCAACTGGTAACCCCAAGTCTTTGATTAGTTTTTTAGTGTTGTAGAAACTATCAGTCATGCAGTTATCAGTTGGAAGCAACTCTGACATAAGTTGACATATGTCATCATAACATCGTTCTGAGAAATGATGTTCTGCCTTCATATTCAATAATCTTGCAGTTGCAGATAATTGAGAATGACCAGAAGGAATACCTTCCCATAATTCTCTTTCACTAGCCTTTAACATGTCATACATTTTCTGAACATCAGAAGTAGGTACTTGTTCTACATTTGATTGATCAAAAGCATTCATTGCATCGTTAACCATTGATTGCATTGCATCAGCAGGGTTATATGATGTCTCTGGTCCAATTGAGTTCGATGATGATGCAACAGAAGGTCCACCAAATTCATATACATACGGCTCTCCATGACAATACTAGTTGTAATAATCTGGAACAAACCCATACCTAGCAATATGAGTTTTCACTGTATCTTTATCACGGAAAGCTGTATTTCTACATTTGCGTTGATTACATGGACACTTCAACTCTGTGTCATTCAAACACTCAGGATGACACTTTGCAAAGTTTACAAATTCTTCCACTCCAGCAAAAAATTCGTCACGGATAAATCCATTGTCTAACCTATTATACATCTATGCCTTGTTCGGATACATTGTATATGAATTCAGATAAGACAAATTAATGAAACCACACATATTATCATCCTGCATATGAAAATGTGATATTGATGATATACTACATACAAAATACGTCTAATTAATCAAACATTATATAAATAATGAATCAATTATTCTAAGTAATCAAAGAATTAATCAACAAATTAATTTAATTATTCAAACAGTTAATCTAACATTAATCAAACAAGATCTAATTAATTAATCAATTAATCAAATTAAACAAACAATTAATCATCTAACCAAGATAAGAGAAAGGTTTAAGTAAATTAAACAAGTAATTAATCATCTAACCAATTAATCATCTAACCTAAAATAAATCAAACATTAATCAAATTAAATTCAATTAATTCAAAGAATAAATCAAACAATTATTGAAATAATCAAATTAATTTAATTAATCTACTTAATTCAATTAATTAAACCCTAATTAGGTTTAATTAATTGATGGCAGAGCAGCCGTCGGCCGACCGCAGCAGGCGGCGCGCGGCCGCAGCAGGCGCTGCGCGGCCGGAGCAGGCGGCGCGCGGCCGCAGCAGGCGGCGAGCGGCCGCAGCAGGCTGCCACCGACCTCATTGGCCTGCGACCGGCGCGGACCGGCGCCGCGCTCGGCAGCGGGAGGCCGCGCCCGGCAGCGGGAGGCCGATCCCGGCAGCGAGAGGCCGCGCCCGGCAGCGGGAGGCCGCGCGCGGCCGTGCCAAGACCCGTGGCTGGCCGGAGAAGACGACGACGACGATTAGCACAAACAAACGGAGTTGACGGCAAATGGAGGTTAGCTAGCGTACCTGGGATCGGAGGAGGGTTCGCCGGAGGAGAATCGCCGGAGGAAAATCGCCAGAGACGAAAAGTATCGTCGCTAGGGTTCGCGTGGACGCGGGGAAAGGGCCGGTCGCCCTTTTTAAGAAATATTGCGACGGATTACTTGTCCGTCGCTGATTAGCGACGGATTTGACCATTCCGTCGCTACCTTTAGGCGGTTTGACTCGTCCTTACAATTAGCGACGGAGTATTTATATTATCCGTCGCACTAGCGACGGACGTTGACCAGGTCCGTCGCTATTTTCAGGATTTTGACTTGCCGCGCAACTCTGGCGACGGATACTATATATCCGTCGCCACTTGCGACGGACATTTTTAATAGTCCGTCGCTATTGCTTGATATTTTTGTAGTGTTATGTTATCTCAAAAATATAACTTGTTGTAGCAGCTATGATTTTGCAGCTTCTACAATGTGTTATTGGTTTCTTAAGATCAGCAACATGTTGTTGCTGATCTTCTGAAGACTTGCAACCATCAACCAGTTTCATTTTAAAAGTGGCTGATGAACCTAGAGATATCTAATTCACTCAAAACAAAGTCTTATGAGCTCGTCTCAGTCGCCTTATTACACCCATGCTGTCAAACACCGTCGTGATGCATTGAGAAGAGCGATATTTTTTTAACTTGATTCAAGTATGATAAAAATTTTCAACACAAAGACCAACAACAACGTTATTGCTGACTTAAAATTTAAGAGGTCATAACTTTTGATTCAAGTTGAACTACAGGACACACAATATCTCAAATCGAAGATCGTTTAAAGATCTTCAATTTGATATATACATCCAATGATTCAATCTGATTTAAAAGTTATGACCTCTCAAAATTTATTCAGCATATACGTTATAGCAGCTACGAAATCGTAGCTGTTACAAGTACACGTTATAACTTTTGATTTAGACTAATCCATTGGATGCGCAATGTATTAAATCGAAGATCTTTGAACATGTTTCAATTTAATATATTGTGCATCTTGTAGTTTAAGTCAAATCAAAAGTTATAACATCTCAAAGTTATAACTTATTGTTATACTAGTTACGATTTTATTGCTGCTACAATGTGTTGCCGATTTCTTAAGATCAACGACATGTTGTTGCTGATTTGTTGCTGATCTTCTGAAGACTAGCAACATGTTATTGTTGATCTTCTGAAGACCAGCAATATAGTTTTCTACAAACATGTAACTATCAACCAATTTTATTTCAAAAGAGGTTAATGAACCTAGAGATATCTAACTCACTCCAAACAAAGTCATATGTGCTCGTCTCAATCATCTTATTACATCCATGCTGTCAAACACTATCGCGATGCACTATATTGAGAAAAATGATTTTTTTTTATCTTGATTCAAGTATAATAAATTTTTTTAACACAAAGGCCAGCAACAACGTTATTACTGACTAAAAATTTAAGGGGTCATAATTTTTTATTCGGGTTGAACTAAGAGGCGCGCAATATTTCAAATCAAAGCTTGTTTAAAGACCTTCGATTTAAAATATTATGCGTCCCAATATTCAATCTGGTTTAAAAATTATGATCTCTCAAAATTTATCTAGCATATATGTTATAGTAGTTACAAAATCGTATTTGCTACAACTACAAGTTATAACATTGAGAGAACATAACCTTTGATTCAAACTAATTTAGTGGAAGCATAATAAGTCAAATTGAATATCTTTAAAGGAGTTTCAATTTGAAATATTATAGGTCTCATAGTTCAACCGAATCAAAAGTTTTGTCTCTCAAAGTTATAACTTATTGTTATAGCAGCTACGAAATACGATTTCGTAGCTGCTACAATGTGTTATTGGTTTTTTAAGATCAGCAACATGTTGTGGTTGATCTTCTGAAGACCAACAACACAGACTTCTACAGACCTACAACCATCAGCCAGTTTCATTTAGAAGTGGCTGATGGACCTAGATATGTTTAATTCACTCCAAACCAAGTCCTATGTGCACGTCTCAGTTGACTTACTACACCCATGCCATCAAACACCATTGCGATGCACTATATTGAGAGCAGCGATATTTTTTAACTTGATTCAAGTATGATATAATTTTCAACACAAAAACCAACAACATTATTATTGATTTAAAGTTTGAGAGGTCATAACTTTTAATTCAATTCGGGTTAAATAATAAGACACACAATATATCAAATCGAAGCTCGTTCAGATATCTTCGATTTGATATATTGTGTGACCCATGATTCAATCTAATTTAAAAGTTATAACTTGTTAAAATTTATCCAACATATATTCTCCTCTGCCCACAAAACATGCTTTTGAAGCCATTGAACGCTTTGTATCTCGATTCTACCCATGATGCTTCCTCAATGATTTTAAAAAATGAACAAGATTGTGTTGCTGATTTTAGAAAATCAACAATACCGTGTTGCTTATTTATGAAAATCAATAACACCGTGCTTATTTTCGAAAACCAGCAACATCATGTTGCTGGTTTTTGAAAATTAACCTTGTGTCACTGATTTACGAAAATCAACAGCACAAGGATAATTTCTAAAAATAGCAACACATGTGTTGCTGATTTATAAAAATCAACAACTCAGGGTTGATTTCTAGAAACCAGCAACACAGGTGTTGATGCTAGTTTATCTTTTGTTGATATTTATTATTTTTGATATATTATATTGAAATTGTATATAATATCTGAAGATAATCTAGGACTTTGTTTAGACTGAATTAAGCATCTCTAGGTTCATTAGCCATTTTTGAAATGAAATTGGGTGATGGTTGCTGGTCAGCAGAAAACTGTGTTGCTGGTTTTCAAAAGATTAACAATAACATGTTGTTGATTTTAAGAAACTAACAACACATTGTAGCATCTATGAAATCGTAGCTGCTACAACAACAAGTTATAATTTTGAAAAGGGCATAACATTTGATTCAGGTTAAACTATGAGACGCATAATATATCAAATCGAAATCCATTCAAATATCTTTAATTTTATATATTGTGCTTCCAATGGATTAGTATGAATCAAAAGTTATGTCTTTCCAAAGTTATAACTTGTAGCTGTAGTAACTATGATTTAATTGTAGCTGCTACAACGTGTATGTTAGATACATTTTGAGAGTTCATAATTTTTAATTCAGACTGAATCATGGGGCACATAACATATCAAATCGAAGATTTTTGAACTAGTTTTTGTGTTGAAAAAATTTATCAGACTTGAATTGAGTTAAAAAAATATCGTTACTCTCAATATAGTGCATCACAATGGTGTTTGACGATATGGGTGTAATAAGGAGACTGAGCCAAGTACATAAGACTTTGTTTGGAGTGAATTAGCCATCTCTGTGTCTATTAACCACTTTTGAAATGAAATTGACTGATGGTTGCTAGTTTGCATAAGAGAGTGTTGTTGGTCTTTAGATGATCAACAATAGCATGTTGTTGATCTTAAAAAACCAACAACACATTATAGCAGATATGAAATCATATCTGCCACAATAAGTTATAATTTTGATAGGTCTTCACTTTTAATTCGAATTAAACTATGAGACATACAATATATCAAATCGATTCATTCAAAAATCTTCGATTTGATATATTGTGTGCCCAATGGATTAATCTGAATTAAAAGTTATGTTCTCTCAAAATTATAACGTATAGTTGTAGCACCTATGATTTCTTAGCTACTATAACATGTAGTTGGTTTCTTAAGATCAGCAACATGTTTATGCTGGTTTCTTAAGATAAACAATAGGAAGAGTTGCTAGTCTTCTGAAGATTTTCAAAAATAAGCAACAATACAGGTGTTTCTGATTTCCAATAAGCAACAACATGGGGTTGATTTTCAGAAACCAGCAACACAGATGTTGCTCATTTTAACACAAGCGTTGATGGTTTATCTTGATGGTTATGTTTATGTTTATTATCTTCGATATGTTAATTAAAACTCTATATAATATTTAAAGATAATCTAATCTGCGATTTAACTTTTCAGTTAATAATTTTTGTCACTCTCTTTAAGCTCCTTAATATAAACAAACAAATTACTCGAAAGATAATGCAACTAATTTTCTTTTGATAAACAAATAAAAAGCACAAAACATCTATTATTGATCTCAAACATAGATCAACATCAACGATAAGATGAAACAATATAAGGAAGATGACCATTGCACAGACATAAAACCTAGTAACAAAGAAAATGAGTTTCCAGGAGTAATTAGGAACTCAAAACTTTTTTGAAAAGGTAACTACTCAGGGTGTCTCATGAGCTCCACAACTAAATGGAAAAAAATCATCTCACATCTTGTTGGAGCCAACTCTCCTTGAGATGCACTGGTTGGGTCTTTAACTGAGACTAGAGTGATTTTGCGAAAAGGAACAAATATTAACGAAAATTTTCTTCATCATCATTCACCTTGACATTTCATCAAATAACAACGGGTCAAAAAAAAATAGAACTACCCTAAAACATACAAAGTTCACTTTTTTAATCCAAAAATAAAAATTTATTTTACTACCAGGGATGCACTGACAATCCTACGGGATAATCCACAGAAGTTAATCTCATCCTCCAGAAGTGCTCATTTCCTCTTGTGACCGGCTTCTCCAACTTGCCGGCCATGATCAAGACCTTGCTCTACACTTGCAAGAACTTGGAGATGAGGAAGTTGAGCGCGTAGGTGAATAATTGGGGGATCATATAATGGGCAAAGCGGTATGCGAGGACTGCGATGTCGTCATCCTTTTGAACAACTGAAGGAGAGATGTGGTGAAGGTCCAAATCTCAGTTTTGATCTCAAACTGTTGCCGATTTGCCGTGTATCTTTGTCCTACTGGATGGAAGCAAAGGGACGACGATGGATAGCTGCTGTCAATGCTATGATGATGGAGAAAACATAGATGAAAAAGGAGGGATGAGAGATTGAGTTTTTTTTTTAAACAAATAAAATAAAAAAGAGGGGTATTGTGGGAAAGAAAGTGAAAAAAGCTTTGTGATTTGGACATTTGCAAAATGCTTACGTGATTTGGAGAAAACACAAATACCTATGCTATTTGGTAAAACGTCGAAGAATCAAAATAGTTATATTTTAGTCCTTGGGTTAATGGTGCAATGACAAGATATTTTTGTAGTTTTTTAAACATTTAAGACTTGAGTTTTAATTTTGGTGAATTAATAGATAATTTTTGTTAATGGATGGTTGACCTAACAATGTTGAGTTGATGAGTTGTTCGTTGCAGGCACTTTCAATTTATCTTAGTGGTTTGTGAAAAAATTTTGTGAGATCAAATCGATCGTTCCCAGTTAAACTGTTATATTTTAGATTGGAAGAAAATTATCGGCAAATTATCAAACCACGTAGGTAAAATTTCAAAATACCTAAATAATGTATCATAATTTTAAAATTACTATTTTTGTTTCTGTTATAATTCCCAATTGATTGCTCCAGTATAACAATCAATTCGAATTACTGTTCATCAGCATAGTAAAGTCCTTATTGTCACACTGTAATAATTAATTAAAAAATTATTTTGTGTTAAAAAACTACTCCTCTTAATATATTTTGTCAAATTAATATTTGATGGCATAAATATAATCAGAGAAAAATAGACGAACAAGTAAGACTTGGTTCTATGTTATTCCAAACTCTCTAGGTTCATCAGTATGTTTCAGTTAAATTCGAGTCCAAATTGGCTAATGGACATAGAGAGTTCGGAGTGACATGAAATCAAGATTTATATGTGTGTTTAGTTCTATTAATTATATTTATGTTCTTAAACATCAATTTGACATTATATATTAAAAGCGTTGATTTTTTTCAATATGAATCGAATTTATTCGTATTCAAAAAATTACTATTATCAATATAACGTGATAAATTGATGTTTGAATGTATGAATATAATCAAGAGAACTAGACGAACATATAAAATCTAATTTCATGTTATTCCATCCTCTTTAGATCTATCAATCAATTTTAGCTAAAACATCAATTTATCATACTCTCAAATATCAATTTCTCACATTATATTAAGAATAGTAATTTTTTCAACATAATATAGGTTTTTTAATTGATTGCTACAGTGTAGCAATCAATTAAAAACTTCACTGTATTGATTAATAGTATCCTGAATTGATTATTATACTATATAACAATTAATTAGGAACAATAATAAGAGAAATGATATTGAATATGGAATTTTAAAATTTTAAAATTAAGATACCTCATTTAAGAATTTTGAAAACTTACCTACAGGTTTGTTAATTTACAGAAAAATTATAAAGTATTTTTCAAAAACTCTCACACATTCTCTTTGGATTCAGTAACAAATTTTATTTATTAAAAATAATAAAATCTTAGTTCTCAATTTTATTATTATTATTTTTAGGTAGAAAGATTAATTTAATAGGATTTCTTGAAGTAACATGGATGACAAATTTTAGCTCCACAAATATACTCGAGTTGGTATTTGAGCAAAGTTGATTTAATTATTGATTAATCTCATGGTCCTCGTCTAAGAATATCCATTTTCATTAGATGAATTGATAGCTAACATAGATAGTGTTATCGTCTTGAAGTTTGTTGATCAAATCTGACAAAGTTAGTGTCTGTCCCTCTCATATGTTAATCATAATATTTGGATTAGTAATTTTTATGATTTATCTTCTCTTTATTGATCCTGATATACATTGACGAAAATATTAAGATGAATAACTCATTTTTTTATTATCTTATCTTTAAAAATCATTCAATTAAGATCAAATAAGTCATCGTAATTTTCTCCTTTCAAAATTGCAGAATCGTTGTTACGGTTTCATCCTGGTGACCCATAGATGACAAATTTAATTAATTGAGAAAGCGTTTAAGATATTTTACAAATGCATTAACTAATCTTTCGAAAAACAATTTTTTTTAAAGCACTTGCTATAAATAAATAAAATCAAGTTACACACACTATGTGATTGTGCTTAAACAACTACGACGCTATTTATATCTACAGCATGTTCTTATATCTATCCATCACAATTATTTCCACCGTCCGTGTCAGTGTGCGGTAGGCCGCACTTACTTAATCATCTACCCAGCGTACGACCGCATTATTCATCTACCCCGAAACTCACTCCCCCAAATTACTCACATCTCTGGCTTTATGTGGGACCCACAATAACCAAATCTCTGGTGATTTGTGGGCAAATTAATTTGAGTGTCCAAACGGCTAGCGTTAAAAAATTGACCAATTATTTATTTTTTTGATTTAATAAAAATCAGATGGCGGGCTGTTAAATGGACTCCGTCGTAGGTAGCTTGGACGAACAGCTCGGGCTTTAAGCACTTCGAGGCGATTAGAACAGGAGGAGGAGGAAGACGAAAGAGCACGGTAGCTTTTCTTTTTACCAGTGGAAGTTTCGTCCTACATTGCTAACTCTTTCCTTTTTCATTCCCCTCTTGGCTAGGCCTTGTTGCTGTAAGGCCCTCCAGATGTCGGTCATGCGGCAGGCCGATCTTTGAAGGCGTGATCGGCGCGATCGAAGGGTTCAGCTCGGAAGGTGAGTTATTTTTTCGAGGTTTGCGTCGGATTCATTGAGTTTAGTCACTCTTTTACGTTATTGAAATGATTTGCTTCAGGAAAAATGAGATTTTGTTTTGGCTTTGTTGATTGTGGTTTCGTTCAAAGGCCGCGATGAGAAATGAGGGCAAAATGGGGTTTGGTTTGTTTTGTGTGCAGATCTGGAGAGAGGTGTGTTGGTTAGTTCATGAAAGGGAAGTTGAGGCTCCTGAGTGTGGGAGGAATGGCGTATTCCGTCGATTGAGCGGATGATGCTCGTGTGCCAGTGCTCACATTTCTGTCACCCGTGTTATTATTGGATTTTTCTCTTTAGATAATAAATCTGTTGATTACTGGGAGACAAGTGTGCGCCTTGGCCCTTCCTCAGTTACAAGTTTGGACAGATGCTCTTATTTCTTTATCACTTTTTAGGTCATTTCACCCAAAGAATGTTGAAGTGTTTGGTTGGTAATATAAACACTAAGTGTCTCTGCCTGTTTCACTGCAGATCTCTTATTGAATTCAACTGTCATTTTTGAAAGAAAAGCACATTGGTGAACAAGAATAGATATTAGTGATTGTGACAAACTACATATCTATTTTGTTAAATTAAATATCATTTTTTATCTTTATTATCTGTTAGAACTTGCAATTCCACTGAGATGACTTATTTGCCATCAAATCTACTAGTTGGCTTAATTTCCTGTTAGACTGATCCAGGATGACCTTTCTAATTTCTTGTTATTGTTCACAACTTGTATCTTCATATGATGGATTTCCAGTTTCTTTTTCTTAGGTTTGTTCAGTAGGATAATAACTGGTTACACTACATAGTTTCCAAAATTAATTACTTAAATCAAATTGAGTTTTTCAATTATATGTAGATCTCTCATAAAGGACAGCAAGAATCCATAAAGATGAGCAATTATAAATTGGGTGTGGAAGTTGTAAGTGCCCATGACCTTATGCCTAAGGACGGGCAGGGTTCTTCCAATCCATGCGTGGAGCTTCATTTTGATGGTCAAAAGTTTCGCACAACAATTAAGGAAAAAGATCTTAATCCTGTATGGAATGAGTGCTTGTATTTCAACATTGCAGATCCTGCCTTTCTCCCTGAACTTGCTCTTGAAGCTTTTGTGTACAGCATGAACAAAGCCACTCATTCCAGGTCATTCCTTGGCAAGGTTCGCATTGCTGGAACCTCTTTTGTCCCCCTTGCTGATGCTGTTGTACTCCACTTTCCATTGGAAAAACGTGGTATATTTTCACGTGTTAAAGGAGAACTTGGACTTAAAGTATTTGTCACCGATGATCCCTATATAAAAGCTTCTAATTCCCTCCCAGCTACCGATCCTTATACACGTAATGTTTCTCCAAGCTTAGCTCATGAAGTTCCTTCTCAAGTTCCGATTACACATACAAACCTACCTCCAGAAAACGAACATGAATCAAGGCATACCTTCCATAGTATCCCGAAAGAGGTCCATGAGCACCACTCATCTGCTCCAATCAGTGAACCAGTTAGGTACGTGGCGGATCCTATGAAACCTGAGCCTCCACCTCCCAAAATTGTTAGGATGTACTCAGGACCATCCTCACAACAACCAGTTGATTTTGCTCTGAAAGAAACTAACCCATTCCTAGGTGGGGGTCAGATTGTCGGAGGCCGTGTTATTCGTGCCGAGAAGCCTTCTAGTACATATGATCTTGTAGAACAAATGCACTATCTTTTTGTTCGTGTTATGAAGGCACGTGATTTACCGACCATGGATATTACTGGAAGCCTTGATCCTTATGTTGAAGTGAGAGTAGGCAATTACAAGGGGATCACAAAACATTTTGAGAAGAATCAGAAGCCAGAATGGAATGAAGTCTTTGCATTTGCTAGGGAGAGGATGCAGGCATCAATTCTTGAAGTTGTGGTCAAAGACAAAGATCTGCTCAAAGATGACTTTGTTGGGTTGGTACGCCTTGATTTAAATGATGTTCCTATACGTGTCCCACCAGATAGTCCATTGGCTCCGGAGTGGTACAGGCTCGAGGACAAGAAAGGGGAGAAAACAAAGGGTGAACTCATGCTTGCAGTTTGGATAGGAACCCAGGCTGATGAATCATTTCCTGATGCATGGCACTCTGATGCGGTTGCACCTGCTGGCGCCTCTGCTGTTGGCTCTCATTTCAGGTCGAAAGTATATCATGCACCTAGGCTGTGGTATGTTTGGGTCAACATTGTCGAGGCACAAGATGTTATAATTGCTGATAAGACCCGCTTTCCTGATATTTATGTTAAGGCACAACTTGGAAATCAGGTATTGAGAACGAGAACAGTTCAGGCACGAACATTTAATGCTTTCTGGAATGAAGACCACATGTTCGTGGTTGCTGAACCTTTTGAGGATCACCTCATTCTTTCTGTAGAAGACCGTGTGGCACCAAATAAAGATGAGGTGATTGGTCGTGTTGTTATTCCTTTAGGATTAATAGAGAAGCGAGCTGATGACCGCATTGTCCATGGTCGGTGGTTCAATCTTGAAAGGCCAGTCACTGTTGATGTTGATCAGATCAAGAAGGATAAATTTTCAAGCCGGATTCACCTCCGTGTGTGTCTGGATGGAGGATATCATGTGCTTGATGAGTCCACCAATTATAGTAGTGACCTTAGACCAACAGCAAAGCAGCTTTGGAAGCCACCAATTGGGTTGCTTGAGCTTGGGATACTTAAAGCAGAAGGGCTTCATCCTATGAAGACACGAGAAGGAAAGGGGACATCGGATACCTATTGTGTAGCCAAGTATGGCCAGAAATGGGTGCGGTCTCGCACCATCATAAATGGTCTATCTCCGAGATTCAATGAGCAGTACACATGGGAAGTGTTTGATCCGGACACAGTCCTTACAGTTGGTGTCTTTGACAATTGCCAACTAGGAGAGAAGGGTCCTAATGGCAACAAAGATGCTAAGATTGGCAAAGTTCGCATACGTCTTTCAACCCTTGAAACAGGCCGTGTGTATACACATGCATACCCTCTTCTAGTTTTACACCCTTCTGGCGTCAAGAAGATGGGCGAACTTCACCTTGCTATACGGTTCTCATCTACTTCATTGATTAACATGATGTGCATATACTCAAAACCTTTGTTGCCTAAGATGCATTACATACGGCCTCTACCTGTGTTGCAACAAGATATGCTGCGGCACCAAGCTGTTCAAATCGTGGCCGCACGGCTTAGCAGAATGGAGCCTCCCCTCAGAAAGGAAGTTGTTGAGTACATGTCTGATGCCAACTCCCATCTATGGAGTATGCGTCGAAGCAAAGCTAATTTCTTCAGACTTATGTCAGTTTTCTCGGGTGTTATTGCAGTGAACAAATGGTTCGGTGATGTTTGTGCATGGAGGACCCCCATCACCACTGTCTTGGTGCACATTCTGTTTTTAATGCTAGTCTGCTTCCCAGAACTGATACTTCCTACAGTTTTTCTGTATATGTTCCTGATTGGCATTTGGAACTACCGCTATCGTCCTCGTTATCCTCCGCACATGAACACAAAAATTTCACATGCAGAAGCTGTGAACGCAGATGAGCTCGATGAGGAGTTTGATACCTTCCGTACCAGCAGGAGCGAAGAACTTGTTCGTATGAGGTATGAACGGCTAAGGAGTATTGCTGGAAGAATACAAACTGTGGTTGGAGATTTAGCAACTCAAGGGGAGAGGATCCAGTCATTGCTTAGTTGGAGAGATCCCCGGGCCACTGTGATATTTGTGGTGTTCTGCTTGATGGCCGCGCTCGTGTTTTATGTGACCCCATTGCAGGTGTTGGCTGCCTTAGCTGGCTTCTATGTGATGAGGCACCCAAGGTTCCGACACAGGTTGCCTTCTGCACCAATAAATTTCTTCAGGAGGTTACCAGCAAGGACAGACAGTATGCTCTAACTAGGTAGTTGCAAGTTAGATTCTAAGTGTATCTTTTATGCACTTCCCCTTTTTCTTATGTTCAAGTCTTTCATAGTAGGCGATCACCAGCAACAACCATCGAAACTTTTCTACTACCATCTCGATCGGGAATCATCTGTGAGTCTTGAGGCTGCCATCTTGGCATTGGGTTTCAATGCAGTTGTAATGTACTTAACTTTGTTATCAAGGTGTTAGTAATGTTTGAGACCTTATCTTTGTTTGTGATGCAACTAAAGTTAAGTATTGTGTTGTAGTGTACTTATAGTTCATGAGGGGGTGATATGTTGTACATCTATCCGTGCTATTTTTTTTTTAGAAAAAATTAACACTAGATGCTTACGGATGGGTGTATAGTATATCATACACCTATAGTTCATATATTTCGAGAAATTGAGTTGTTATGTGGTGTTATGCCCCTCTGTGCTGATTAATGGATCGAATCATTGAGAGCCAAAACAATAGTCATGATACTTTTCTTGTATTTACGTTGACTAATTTTGGGGTGATTAGTCGGTCCCGTGGAAGTTTCAACAGTCATGACACATTGAACTATGACTTAGATCACAAGAGTCATACAAGTATAATCACAAATGAGTTAAAAACATTGTTTAACAAAGAATTCTAGTGCATAAAAACAGAAACATAAATAGAAATATTGAAAGATAGTGCAAAAATTTGAAGGTAAGCACCTAACCATCTAACTCGAATCAATGGTCTTAGGGAATCACTTCGCGTACCGCTCTGTCAAAATTTCTATATCAGATTGAAATGATATAGGTATGTTTGTGATGATCGGCGCGAATAGAAGCTTATTCAGCCGAATCTTTGCACTCGACATAGTTGCTTGATTCATCATATTCTATGAATGGAACTGAAATGGTGAATGGTTAATGAAATTTGAAGTGGGATAGTATCAATAATGTACTGCTAGCTGTTCTCCATGCAAGCCACCCTACCCTAGATCATGTTGTGCATGAAACATTGCTTTCGTATATCTTCGGTCCCACGAGTGCCTCCGACTAGCAAAAGAGACAATGTTAACGTTGCTTTACGGCTCCTTACTCATCTAACACTGGTCCAACTCAATTCATTGCCGCCCCCGTCTTGATAAAGATTCGCCAACTCCTTTGTAGGCTCAATGCGACTAGAGATGACTCGGTCATTACCACCCATGGTGTGTGATATGTGACTAGGTTGTTGAACTTTCTTCTATCCATAAGAAGAGGAAAAAGAGGACATCATTGTTGAAAAGTTAAAAAACCCAAAAGCATACTCTGATTGTATACATGAAGATATGTCTACTAAGATGCTCAACTCACTCGGCTCGATATGTTTAACCAATTGAATCGATTAACATCCACTAGGTTTGGTTGGCTATGATAATCCACAAATACACATGGCCTAATTAACATGCATTCTTGAAACTCATGCCTTTACATTGTTCAATTCATTTGACCATTCAATTATGTTGATTCACTATAAGTACCCTTGAACTATTCGGTCCCTTTAGGGTTACGTTAATCCATATTTTTCACACGATATATCAAATTTAAACTCGTAAATTATGGATCAAACCAAATCATGCCTCCTCCTCCTCCTTTTGTTTTTTTTTTGTTTTTACCATGCCACCCTAGATTCAACTTAGATTATAAATCATAAGGCATTAACTTTCCTTTCAATTTCTTGGGTCCCATGAATGCTACTTATGATTACTGAAAGAAGCACCCTGGCTTTAGGGTTCCTTTCTTGCCTAACGCTGGTACAATTATTCAATTCAATGCTGCTCCAGTCACAAAGATTCCCCAAGACAAAAAAAAGAAATAAATAATAACCATAATAATAGACCTCTCAAATGAAGCTAGCTAGAGACCATTGACCATGCTCAACTGTTTTATAGCTCTAAAGAGCTCATTTTCTAGGTTTAAAATGAGATTAGTTTTGATGTGGCGGACATGGCAAAGGCCACGTGGCCAACCCAAGACTCGGTTAGCAACAAGTCCGTGTCAGGTCTCATGATGAATCCGAGTCAAACAAAGACTAACTCGATCGAGCTCGGATTAAGACAGCCAAGTTAATGGTAATGGTGACAACAATTAAGGTACAAGAGATTACTGTTTCGCTCTTTTGCTATTTCTTTCTTTAACTTTTCTGTGAGATTTGACTTCAGCATCGGAGGGTGTCGTCCAGGTCCGTTTTGACCTCCCTTCTAATTTTCATCTGAGTCCTTGCATTGCTAGCTAGCTTGACACAACAACAGCCGACCCAATAGGGGTGGATCCGACAGAGATCGAGTTGATAGAAGCTGATTTGACACGTGAGCTCGGCCACAGATACATTGAAGAGTCGAACCATCCCCGAATCTCAATCGGATCAAGTCATTCTCTTGAAACGATTCTTCAATGCTATATCATTAGTCAAATCTAACCCATAACTATCCAAATGTGCTTTGTTAATAAAACTATTAATTAACCTCACATGAATCAGTAAACTAGTAAGGAAAGCTGGGATGAGGGTGAAGCTTCATGTGCATGCTCACATGGAGCTACCATGCAACCTCCATCCAGGTACAGATTCAGCCCAAACCCCAAACAAGACCAAATATATATATATATATATATATATATATATATATATATATTATATATATATATATATATATATATATATATATATATACTGCGGACTACTATGCGATGCGATCTGATATATCTCATGGTGGTAAAGGCGATTCGTTCGCCCCTAGCGCCTCCATCAACCTATCGGGGCTACTAGCCCAGATAGAGAGAGAGATATATATATATAGAGAGAGAGGGATGTTCTGTTACGGATTGCACGCTGTGGACTACTACGCGATGCGATTTGATACAACTCATGGTGGTAAAGGCGATTCGTTCGCTCCTAGCGCCTCCATCAACCCGTCCCACGAGGGCTACTAGTCCGGATGCTGTGGCTAGTATTTGGGGAGAGCGGGTACACTGACTTTGCCAGATTTTGACCCCCACGATCTGATACATCTCAAATTACACTTGAGGTGCCTCAAGTGCGATTTGACACTTCTCGAATGTGTTTTTTTAATTTTTTTTAAATCAATATTTCTTCCCATAAATTTTAAATGCATATAATAAAACTGTGAACACCTAAAATATTTTAGGTTTTTAATTTTTTTGCATGAAAATTATAACCCAATTGAGATACTTAAATAACCTAAGGTAAAATCTTAATTTTTTTTTATCTTAAACACTATAATCTAATTGAGAAGATGAATCATAGAGGTATAGTTTATATTTGAGAAAATATTAATTTTTTAAAAATAAAAAAAATAATGGAAGGCACCTTTCGTGTCAGGTTCGTACGAGTCTGCAGTAGAAAGTCCACAACTTATGAAAGCCTCATTGAAACCCTAATGTTTCCACGGGCATAACTGAGATGGTAAGAAGTTGGTAGATTGTTACTAAAGTTCTTGGGTTCGAGACACGGGACTAGTAGGGCGTAAATCCTTGCATCCTGTGTAAAAAGTCTCTCCCTCCTCCCCTCTTGCCTTCTCAGTCATTGTAATTTTTACCTTCTTCGTGTTGATCCTAAAACGGATTCGCACGGATGCTGAGGATGAGCATTTCGCCTTTTTTACCCCTCATTGAAACCCTAAACACTGTCAATGGCGAGGGAAACAGAGGGAGGAAACTCTGGGAATCACGTGGTCTTATCAAAGCCCTGGACATGACCAGCTCACCTGTGACCTAACTCCCTACCCCCTCAATTTATTAGAAGAAACAGACCAAAGACCAGTCAATGAAAGATCCCTCGGTCCTTTCCTTAAAGCATGCATGCAGCAGCTAGCAACCTCATCATCACTGTCATCTTCTCCAACAACTATACTATTCTTGTGTTGCTGGTCAGACTGATCGCAGATTCTTCAGATCAATGCTCTTTCCATGAATCTCTCTCTCTGCCAATTCTGCTAGCTACCTGTTGGTTTAGTTTGTTAAAGAAAAACAAATTAAGTGAGGAAGATTAATGCAGCCAGACCATATCAATGTCTATGGTCGTGTAGTAAGCAAGCTGTCACCAATTGACACCGAATAAAATAGCAATTATCTATCGCAGGTGGACAATAAAAATAAAAATTATCAAAAATAGTAATAAACACTTTGACGGATCAAATGAGGGAAGTTGACAGTTATGAATTCCTCAATAATAAATGTAAATATCTGAAATACACATATGTGATCGTCGATAGATCCGAATTTCGAATTAAAAATTATGATCGTTTGAAGTACAAGAGGTCATATTGAGGTTGGATTAGTCATGCATCACCAATTATGAAAAGAACAGTTTCAGGAACTTATGACTGCAGAAATCTGATCTACATACAAAATTATGTATGCAAAGCAAATTGTTTGGATTTCCGTATTGACCGGAGTTTCGTACACCGTTTTGATTGTTTAGGTTGTTTATTCTCTTGTTCATCATAAGTAAGTAATTAGGTTAAAGAAGGTGAACTTAAAACCCTCCAAGGACTTGTGACCATTATTTACTTACTGAATTTGATTGATTGCGATCGATGATCGATCAATTTTAATAAATTTGATGAATCGCTTTCGTATCTATGGAAAATCATTTGAGACGAACAAACATATCATTTTACCATGATGGACAGTCACTAGGTGATGACTAGCGAAGCGCAAATCGTTGTCGGATGGATGGATCGATTGATCGATGAACTCGGTTCAATTTTAAAAGCACTGATCCGATCTGACAGCACATGTAGCTAGCTCACCCATCTCCCACCGACACCTTACTAATTTGCCCGTATGGGACCACTCCAAATTTGGCAACCTCCCTGTGACTGTGAGCTCATGGCCGCCTTTAACCCTAAACCCCCATTCGTACCTAGCACTGACTTTGGCTCCTCTCATCCGTCATTAGATTGCGCCAGCTGAGGTGGACAGATCTAGATGCCACCATGAGCCCGTTCAACAGTTGCATGTGCTTGCTCCCGGACTACGATAGGACTCGATTCCTAACAACAATATATTATAAGATATTTTTCTTAAATGGGTTGACATATTTAAAATGTTAAATTGTTGGGTTGTTCGTTATGAGCACTTTCGAATTTATCTATAATTACGTGATAGATTGGTCATCCCTAATATTAATCAGCCCGAAAGACTGAATATCCTAGCTTAAACAAATAGTTGCATATGCCATTAGAAATAATAATAGGGCGGATTTAATTCAGATTTCATATCCTCCTTCCTAATCTCTATTTATTATACTTATCTTTATGCTCGCCCCCATCGAATTACTTAGACAATGCTATGTATATTTATCCTATCATAAAAAAATTGAAAAAAAGATTATAAGTTCATCGAAATTTGAGTTGGGTATGGGTAAAATTCTATGAGATTCATCTTCAAATTCTACTAAAAATCTCCATTATCTGATTATTTAATCGGATGTAAAAACAATCCGCAATGCTCTAATGGATATTAGATTTCATTTTGACAAAAGATTAATCCGTACCCTATTTGGTTGACCCCACTATCATCTATGAGGAGATGACTTTATCAAGATTCAAATCAACTCAATTATCGAATATGGGATATTATTCAAAATGTTAAACTCGATAGCAGATGAACCTAGAATGATCAATTCGGTTTCATAAAAATTTTTTATCGATTATCAGGATAAATCAAAAAGCGCTCGCGGTGGACGATCTAGAAGCCCAGTATCCCAGGATTCACGTCCCATTTAAAAAAAAATTCTAGTAAAATATCTGGGATAGTGATTAGTTGTCCTACCGTTGCACCATAATTTCGGACCGGATATGAGATATTATTGGGTTAGGAGGAAATGACCATCCTATATCCCCAAGTGATAAGCATGGAGACATATGTTGCCTGAGCTTCCGGGTTCAAGTCATCTTAGTGACTAATATTTATTGACTGAGATATTATTACTAATAATATACGGGATATTATTTTAATTATATGCTCGAAATTATTTCAATAAAGGGGACCATTTCGGCGATGGAGCTAGTCACTATAAAAAGTTTACCCATTCTATTTTCTGGTCTGTTAGTATTAATTTTCTCGACCTCAGGTACCTCACTACATCAGTGATAATCATGATTTGTCTCTTTCTGAAAATCTATGGAGTCGAAACCAAGGAATCATTAAGGCGACGGGTCACATTTTTTTTCGTTGATTAGGCATTTTGATGTAAATTGAAATCGAAATGCTCTGTCTATTTATAGACAGAGTCATGTCCAGAGGCGGCACCGAGAAAGTTCTATTCTTTCTCTTCTCCTCTTTTCTTCTCCGGTTATGGCATGCATCAACATGCAGCTCGGAGCCGACCGGCAGGCACTCCGCGGGGTGCCGGCGGGGGCTGCGCCGCCACCGATGAGTCCCCGAGTCTCCTTCTCCAGCGACTTCGCGGTGGAGCCGCCGGCGGTGCAGCGCCCTCCGCCGGCAGACCCGAACTTCGAGTTCGCGGCCGGCGGGGAGTCGGCGACGATCGACGCCGACCAGCTGTTCTTCAAAGGCCGGCTGCTGCCGCTCAAGGACAGCGGGCAGAGGCAGCGGGGGGCCACCACGCTGAGGGAGGAGCTGACCCTGTCGCCCGCCGGCAACGAGGAGTGGCACGGCAGGCCGTTGAGGGGCTCCGCCATCAAGTGGAAGGAGCTCCTGGGGCTCAAGAAACCCCACTGCAGCTTCGCGGCCGTGCCTTTTCCGGCTCCGGCGCCGGCGAAGCAGAAACAGAACGACAAGCCCACACAAGTTTACTCCCCATACTCACTCCTTTCAACTCCAATTCAACCAACTCACTGAATCTTGCATTAATTTGACAGGCTTCATGATGGCTAGCACGAACATCTTGTTCTTGTTCCTGTTCTTGATGGTGTGGTTCTTAATTACTCGAGCTGGGTGGTGTTGATGATTCGAATGCAGACGACTCCTGTTTTTTTTGCGAGTGGAAGGGGACTGTTGCTGACTGATTGAAGAGCTTGTTCAGTCTTTGGTTGGATTCATCCATCTGTCTACTGTTCCAAGTAATTAATCAATTGTTCTTTAATTTCAATCAGTTCGTCTGTCCTTTTTCTCTTTGTTCAAGATTTCTGTACAGAATGTAATTTGTGTCTGGGAAATAGTTCATCAGATCTGTGCACTACATTGGAAGTATAATTTATGTATATTAAAAGTATATTTTATTGGATAAAAAAAAATTAAAAGGGCTTCTTTTCTTTTGATTCATCAAATTTTAACTCTCTAAACCTGTTGTACCCTCACCTACCTTCTATTATTTTATTTATTTATTAATATTTTTTAAATTTTTAAGTCATCTATAATCTTGATCAAAATTATGTCTAGAAGTTAGACAAATGGTTATTAGGAGATTTTTTATGTGAAAGATCTATAGACGACTTCAATGAAACCCCATCTTCGCGACAATTACAGGCCTTGAGACGGACAATGGAGGAGCATCTGGGATGAGCATATGACATTTTGCATTACGCGGATGCATAATGAGGAATTGAAAGAATTGTGGGAGAAATCTCCAAATTTCAAATGATTACTTGGAATTTAGACTAGAATAGATGAGGTTAATCCTTCCCTAGTGAAGCCTAACTTCTTCAAGTATCTGGGTTTCTCGCGTCCATTAGCATCTTGATAAGGAGATTCAAGTCGTAAGCCACTTGTACCTTACCTTGTAGAGTAACTCTGAGAAAAAACTCTGTTTGACCTTTGTCGTTCGACTATGCTTCTCGGTTACTTGGTGAAATGTAGATGCCTATCCATAGCGCGGCGGCGAATGAATCACTCCAAAGTATGCTTTCTTAGGACGCACAAACATCAATCGACATCACCGCCTGCACATTGCCAGTCATCTATTTAACAAACACTGAATCATGAGGCCACCTGCATTAGGACATTTCCTTTGCCATCAACTTTTTGATGAATGATTAGAAGGAACCATCTTTAATTTGGTGGTTTCTGAGAGATTGCACTGTGCATATCCTGTTACAAGTCAATAAGGTCCCTGCTCTTTCTCTACATCTTAGTACACTCCAGTCATATACATACACTGAACAACTTTCATCTAAATTAACTTCATGTTTGATCATGTGATTCAATAATTATCCTGCATGCCCTGATGTGAACAACTCAATAATGTTGTTGTTATGGTGGAACTCTCAGAATAAGAAGCCCTTGGCTCTTGTAACCCTACAGTGGTTGTTCTTCATGCTTTTGACAATGAGTTGATATCTGCAATGGATTCAGGTGTGTCCATTAAGATCCAGAGCTTCCAGGTTGACTGCATGCATGGCAGAGACCAGAACCAGGTGTAGTTTTTAATAATTAGCAATAGGATCATTTAATCAGTGTTGGTTGTATTATTCCATTAGCAGCATTTGATCCAACTCCCACAGTGGCCATGGATGATTAACTGCAGTGTGATGAGTGATCGCAATCAGTCTGGTGTACAATCAATCTGAATGATTTTTCTTGGATCAGGAAGATGCGTCAGTTCTTGAGATGTTGATTCAAACACTGCAGGGTCACAATCACAGTCTTTGGTACAATTGCAACTGTGGTTCCCTCTGAATTTACAGGAATAATGGAACCCAAGGCAGTTTTTCATCTGTATTTTCATCAAAAGACAAGGAAAGAAAAAGAAAAACAAACAGTTGTAATAGAAATAATATCACAAATTCTAGTGTCTGCGTCACTGGACTTTAAAAGTTAAACTATCAAGACTGATCTCGACTGCTATCTCTTATCGCAACCGCTCTCCCCTATTGAAACCCTGTAACTTCATCCTTGATTCCTCTAAGCTTTGATGGTGACTTCTACAACATTCCTACCTTATCTTATATATCCATGCCAAATTAAGCCAATCACTCACATATTACTGTACTCCCATCTAGCTAACTAGTGAGTTATCCTTCACATCCAACCACTTCTCAAGGATAGTTACTACCCTCACTAGGGTTTCTTTTTTACTAAGAAACACAAATGATCTAGCCTCATGTATATATTGGTTTCTTTTTGACAATGAATTACTTCCCTTGCACACACTTTACTTTATGTCACCCCCTCATGTCCAACCACCTAGGGAGGGCAATTGCTATCTTTGCTAGGCTTTCATGGTTAAGGAAAGCGAAAGCCTTAACCTTGTGCACATCATGATCAATACACAAACGCATTGATTCCTAAGGCAGCTTGACTCTCGTACCTAGCCGCCTAGTAAAAGCAATTGCCATCCTCGCCTACTTTACACATTGTGGTCGAAGGTACCAGTTGTCACATGCCCATCAATGCCTAGTACTTGCATTTACATTCCTGACATACCTTAAGTTGTCCACCGATTGGTAGTTTGGGTTAATAAATTCTATCATAGTTTTGTGTATATAAACTAAAGACTGTTGGATTACTCAGTGGAGCACCAATAAGATCCTTGTGTGCTTGACAAGAGTTTCAAGTACAGATTAAAGAAAAAGTTCAACTTAGATTAAGTATTCGAGACTCGATGAGGTTAAATAAACTACTAGCTAGTTACATATCTGTGCTCACTGGCCAAATCCTATTCAGTAACAGTGACACCCACTTGATTTGAACTTGACACAGAAGAAGTCAAAATCATTTCACTTGTTAGTCTCCTTTCAAGTTGTCCAATCAATTTCCAACTAATGCCGAGTGATGAGTAGATAATGATAGCCAGTGGAGGGTTCATTTTCTTACATCTATGTATTTCTGGAGATTGACTACTGCAGAAGACATGGTTGATCTATCAAGTACCTTGTTTATATTAACATGTAGCAGTGTATGCAAGAAAACAGATGATACACGTTGCAGCATCAATGAATCATTGGCATGTGGGTTGCTCAAACAAGTTCCACAAGGAGATTGACAGCTAATAAATCGAGTGGCATCTCATTAATCATACTTGTTGGTATTGATTTGCTCATCCATGCATGTATAAGTATTATAACTTGTAGTAAAAGAAAGCGTCGAGATAGGATTTGCAAGAGGAAGTAGTATCTGAGATAGCGTTTCATTACATGACAATTAAACAGGAAGATAAAGTGCAAGGAGATGAGATCCTAACCAATTTTCAGTATGACTCAGAGTCTACAAACCCCTTTGAAGAAATCTAGGATGCTTTCGCAACAAGACTAATGCTCTAGTGTTGTTCTCAATGTTGTAGATTGTTGGACTTTAGTGTATTAGGAAGGAGATGAAAGACATGCTATCATGAATTCCTAATGCTAGAAGTCTAGCTACCCTCCAGTTTCTTTGAAACAAACCTGCAGCCGACAAGCTCCGTGATGTTGAAATTCTTCAGAGAGCCTTCTTAACTTGGAAAAACCCTGATCGCTCTTCATTTGCTGCCGCAACATCTTCAGGGGATGCAACAGCAACTACAACACCGTTGTTCTTCACTGCTTCAATGGCATCCGCGAATTCCTTGAAGTGTGTTAGACTGCATAGCATAAAGACATCTTAAGTCACATGTCCCAATGTATCATAAAATTGAACTGCAGCCAATTAGATGGAACATCAAATGAACCTGGTTGATAAAATTTCTTCACGCCTTATTTGGCGTTCCTCATCTGTCACACCCAGTAAGTATCGTAGTAGACTGAAACAAATAAATACCAGTTAATACTATGTCTTACACATTAAAAATCATCAAGATCCATAACCAAAAAATACTAGTCATCAATAAAAATCCGAACAAGTAATATAAACTTTGCATAAAAATAGATAACATCAGATCCAGTACCAAATATGCTACACAAGTTCATCAAATTCGGATGAATTAGTAGCGGCTTAATGAAGTGGGAGCAGTTCATTAATTCAGATGAAACAGGGGAAGCCAGGATGAAGTTATTTGAGGTGGCATTTTCCCTCTAATTATAGTTAAAGCGATAGGGAAAAGATGGGCAATTCTTGAACACTCTTCAAACTCCATAAATTCTGCAAATGCCCATGATGTACTAGAACATACTTTTGAATCATAATTGCCAATAATTTTCCTGATGACCATTGTCTCCAAAATACCCTTTTATGGTACAGGTATGCAGTTACAAGAAAAGAAAACCATGGCTTATTGAAAAGTTTTAGAGGGTATTTATCCTGAATAGTTTAAATATTTGGAGAAATGTAAATGAACCTTGAATCTAGACAAATACGTAATTATAAAGAACTGGAACTGGCATCGTGCATGCATACCTGGTATATCCTTTCGCATCAGGAAGCTGGTATGAGTCCACATCACCAATGGTACCAATGATGGCCTTAGTGAGTGTATCGTTATCTAGTTCCAGATCACGAAGGAAGTTGACAGTTCCGTCATATACATCTATAGTTTTTAATAGATTTGGATCCCGATAGGACAAATATGAAAATACACCTGCAATAACACCCCAAATCATGTCAAAAAGAAATTCACATTCATCTAACAAATTCAAATCAGTTTGCAAGAACAGAAGCTTGGGATTGCCTGAATGAGTATCAAAATCACAAAAGCCGCCATATGCACCACCACTGACTCGTACACGATCCCATAACCATGTGTTACCAATGTGCTTGGAGATGACGTAGGCACTTCCATGGAGCTGATACCCTGCTTCATATATGTTACCAGCCTTCCCAACATAATTTACCTGCAGAGCATATGATGAGAAAACTTTCTCAAAGGATAAGGAGCTCAAACTTGTAGAAAGTACTTTGGATGATGATAATTTCACCTGAGTAGGAATCACAATGGCTTCATTTCCAGGAGAAATTAAAGACTGCCAGGAGCCCGTCTTGAGTGGTCGAGTATTTGGTAGTAAGCAAATAAACTTATCTAGGTATTTCATGGAATTCGTCAAAGTCTTTCCATCAGCAGTGACGTTAATCAAGCAACCTTCCTGACTGAGCAAGGTTCTACGAATCTCATCAAGTGAAGAAGAAATTCCTTCCCAATCTTCATCAACTCTCTTCTCCAGATTTTGTATAAACTCAAAATAACTGGATAAATTCAGATTAAAGAATATAAACATTCAATATAAGTTTCAGTATAGATATTGTAATTATTTTCCTGGATACTGATAAAGATAGTAAATCACAATGTCAAATATATGTTTAATGTAAGCCTAACTCAGAAATGTTCCATCAATATCAAATGTTAGAAAAACACTACTGCAAATATACTAAAAATTAATGATTACTGAAATGACATAATTTGATGCTTTTCGGAACAAAATGTTTTAAGAAACCAAAATAAATAAATAAATAAATAGACCTGACACCACCCATCTGTTCAGAAATCCATCCTGCAACATTTAGCTTAGCATCCATTCTTCTAGCTGCAATTCCATGACCACTGCCTCGTAATTGGCTCTGGAACCAATGACATAAAAGAGTTTTAATATCAAGCAGTATTCTAAAATTTAAACCACCATGTGAACTGCATCTGCCAGTGTTTTCCAACATGGACCAGCAAACGAACCAGTTGAGGCAACAGTTCACAGGTTGTACTTGTCAAACCTGGCATATCTTAAAATTTCAGTACTCACATGAAAAAAAAATCCAAAAACAAAAAAAAAATGTTTACCTCCATTCTTGCTTTGCTTTGAGAAACAAATTGCTTAAAGCGTAGTTTATCAGTGAACTGAACATCCTGGAGAACACAATTTATCTGTAGGCCAATAATAGCGTCAGGTTCTACAAGTGCTGAATATCCTAGAAGACTATAAGTTGTTATAGTGCAACAGTATAGGCGATGGAAATGACAATACCAGGTTAAATAGATCTTCCACCCTAGCTGCCATTGCTTTTCCCCGGACAATAAGATGTGTGCATGGATCGGCACTTCCCCGTACAGAAGATGTAAAAGGATAAACTGAAATTCCTCCAGTCTTTCTCCCAATCAGTTGATTTAGTTGCACAAAGTCCATATCTTTGGTGCCCATTTCTAGCAAAGACTGACTGGAAAAGGAGATCTGAGTTAAATTTTTTTTGAAGAAACAAAAGATTCCAAAAAATAACAAGACATGGAGATCATCCTGCAAATTTTGATCAAATGGTTTCACTCACCAGAATAATGGGACAAGCTGAAGAAGTTCTTTTTTTAGGCAACTCAGATCAAACACAATTTCTGAATAGAGAACATCATTTGTGAAAAGGTCATGCTGCAAAACCTTTACCCCATTGATTTCCCCAATCTATAATGAATTGTGTTATATACTGTCTGGTGCTCACTCAGGACAAAAATTCAAAATAGAAAAATATATTAATCAAAAGTTTAATGTCCATCATCTCACAATCATGATCAGACTCTAATAGAAACCATATTAGATGTTCCTAAGCAGGAACCAATTACATTACAAGTGAAGGCACCTGTACTTCCGATAACTTTAATTATTGAACTGAGGTAGACTGAATATTGTAGGAGGTGACATAGGATTAAGGGATGATTTTTACTCATGCCAAGCAAATATTGAAGGTGAAAAGAAAGGTTTAGAGACTTACTTCAGTTGGAACGTGAATAGGTTTCTTGGGAATATCATGTAAGGACAAACTTGGAACAGATCTTAAAGCTTCTGGTGGATCAGGAGTCTCTTGTTTTAATCGTAGTTCTTGTGTAGCCCGTGCAAGCTCAGCAAGATCTTCTTCCGTCATGCTTGCTTTAACTTTCTTAAGGATTTCTTTCTCATCTGCTTCATCACGAGAAGCTTTATCTGGATCAGGCTGCAAATGAAAATTCCTTAAAATGGCATCACTAAGAAGTACCAAATACAAGATTGTACAAATACCTGCATCTCAACTGTGACACGATGAGGATTATTTAAGATGAATTTCTCTAAGAGTGGGGAAAAGACAGCTTTTGATCCTTGTTCTGCTATACGTGTTTTTAAAGATTGCAGTGGCTTCTCATATCTCAGAGGTTCAAAGGGATCCAAATCATATATCCACTTACCCTAAAGCATAGAATATTCAGAAGGTAAGGGTTGACATGGAACAACAACCATGGTAATTTATTTTTTTCAACAAGTATAGCAACAGAAATTCATACAATGGAGCGAAGCATCAGAGATAAGCCTCTTGGGAATGAACCTGTGTTGTTCTCCCTAAGTGAGAACTCAATTGTGTTCAGGGCTGCTTCAACAGCTTCAGGCGTGAAACCTTCCACTGCCAGATTCTTTAGTGTTTCTATAATCAATTCCTCGACCTTATAGATATCATCTTGAGAGACACCTTTAAGTCCAATGCTGAACTGAGGCTGAAGAAGCTCATCTTCAATTCCACCACCAACAATAGCATCGCCCAAGCCACTTTCTAACAGAATCTTTCTTAGTGGAGAAGCTGGAGTTCCCAACAAAAGGTAATCCAAAAAACCAAGTGCAAGCTCTATCTCCAAGTCTAAGGGCTTTTCAGAAAGCAGCCAGTTAAGGCAGACCATGTGTTTCTTTTTGAGATCACCACCATCACCAGCTGGATATTTCTCAACAATCCTCAATGGCTCCTTGAACAGCTTTTGTGGTAAAACTTTTGATTCATTAGGGGCAGAACTTGATTCAAATTGATCAAGATACTCTGCATTTAGGTATAAACTTAAGTTACATGTGTGCAATACTAAGCATTGATGTGCTAGTTTACCAGTGTCATAATGATTTCACCTTCCATTAGAAAGGCCCAACTATTACTAAGTCAGAAAAACCTGACAACTAGAATTGTTATTAGTTCCAATAATATAAATTTGATTGAAAGTTCTCAATAAGGTTGTCAAGTAACGAGAAAGATTGTTTCAAACTTAATCTCTAATAAATGAATACCTTCACCTAGCAAAAAGGTTCAATGAAATAAAATAGTCCAACAAAGAAAAATCCAATTGTTCCAGAGAATATACAGTAACTAGAAAAGTCATCGTGAATGCAAACGGTCTACGATTTTCAGACAAGAAAATATTCCCAAGTTCACAGAACCAATTTACAAGAGCATATTGACAGAATAATAAACAGCAACAGAAAAATTAATTTGGAAAATAAATCATACCACTTATGATCCGTAGTCGCTCATTTGGATCATCATCCCCATAAAACCATATCCTAGCATTGCTTGGGTGGTAATATTTACGATGGAAATCCTGAAATAGAAATGGTAGGATGTTATATTTTTGCCAATAATCATTTAGAAAAGATTAATGATTAATAACTGTTTGAAACGCATGTGTACTGATTTCTCTACATGTCATTTTCTATTTTCTTCAAAGTTCAATCAAAACTTTAATGATATCAAACAAAGGATGTAAAATACACTAGTTACATTAATTAGAACAGAAAGTAGTTAAACATGTTGAGATAAATGATTGTGCAATTATGCAGCACAAGAATAATTTCTACATCAAATAGAATCTAAAATGTAGATTACAAAGAAACAAATGCTCATATGAAGGTCAAACATCAGGACATGTCACAAAGAAAATAAAAGGCAAGATAGGTAGATACTTTCTTTACAAAAGGAGTCCAATGTAGATAACTGTGACAAGAGACAAGGATAACCTACTAAAAGTCTAAGATCTAAGAAATAGTATCCATTATTGAAATAAAAAATAATTCAAAAGCAGGTTAAGTACCAACCAAAGAAAATCTAAAAAGGTTAGCCAAAAATATTAAAATGCTATAAGCAAGATTCTAAAAAATATTTTAAGATAAACAACAAAAGCACACGATAGTCTCTGTCTAAGCTACATGTGATCACTACATGAATATTTTCCCTCCACTGAGCTCTATGCATGCATTGGATGAGAACATTAGTTTTTCTAGCATCCTAGTGGGATTATCCCCATAATTTTCTAAGAACCAAATTAAATAACGCTCCCAGGAAATCTGAATTTGATTTTTCTACATATCAGTAAATATGTCTCAATAAACTAATGTAAGTTGGACTTAGACCAGCATAATTGGAATATACCAAGGATCCAAATATAATTACATCTGAATCTGACTTCAACATCACTTCTCTTTGTTTTTTGGTAATCTATGTGTCGGGCTTCGCTCAGCTAATCCTAGAGGTAGATGTCCCTTCCCTCCTAGTTCACCTACCGGTAAATCTGGAGCACAACTTATACATACTTAGAGGCCGACCTTCATAATTGTCCCCATTGGGATTCAAATTCTAATCCTCTTATTTACCCTCTGAGACCGAGTCTTTTACCACTGCACCACACCTGTGGGGGCAACATCACTTCTCTTTGTGATTGACTTGTTGGTTCTTTACTTGGTACTTCCCTCTTTCCCTCCTTGTGACCAGCTTTTACTTGGTGCTTTCCCTCTTTGTTACCAGCTGATGAGTTCAAAGAATGAGCCACAAGAAGAGAACTTCTTATCTCAGCTGGCTCTAAATGGCACCAGACAAATTAGGCTCTAACTCATGGTTGATGAGTAGGGTTGAGTATTCGGTCAAAACCGAACTGCCCGAACCGAATAAATCGAAAACTAAATAAATCAATTTTTTTTGAACCAACAGAACCGACTGAATTTTCTACGAAAACCGAATCGACCAAACCAATAAAATATCGGTTAATTCGATCAAAGACTGAATAACCGAAATTTTAAAACTTTATTCGATTTTTAATTAAAAAAGATTTTATTTAATTAATTATATTTTTAAATAAAAAATAATTAAATTACTATTCTTATTCGGTTTAACCGAATTACAAAATTCAAAACCAAAACTGAACCGATTTAACCAAAAACCGAACCGAATTTTGAAAAAAAAAAAATTGAAAACCGAATTAACCGAACCAAATTTCAAAATTCGGTCAATTCGGTTCGATTAATTCAGTTTTTCCGAATTTTTGCTCACCCCTATTGATGAGTGTATTTCATATAGAGTTTTATCATAATTTGGCACACATCTTGTCCCATTTTATATGCATATACTTCATGTTTTTATACCTTTGTGCTTCATTTTGTTACTTTTTTTTAGGAGAACTGCTCTTTGCTAGTTTTGATTGATAGGACGTGTTTTCAGAGCATAAACCCCTTGGAACGTGAAGTTGGAGAAAAGAGCGCGCTCTGGCCGTGCCCCATGACACGAGCATGCTTCTATGACCAAGAAAGATAAAGAATGGGGCACAAAAAGGCTCAACACGGGCTAGTCATGCTTCATCATAGAGCCAACATATGAAGCATTTGGGAAGAAAAAGGGATTCAAAAGAAAATCAAAATGAAGTTTTAATAAGGAACATGTTTCGGGCTTCGTATGGAAGAAATTGAGCGCAGAACAACACTAAAAAGCCTTCTCGCATATCCCGCGCGCGGGGGGGGGGGGGGGGGGGGGGGGGGGGGGGGGTGCTAAGCACAAGCCGTGTCAAATTCACCGAGCCGAACATGGGCGCCCATGTTGGCAAGCACGGTCCGTGTCCGGTTTGCAAAACGACCATAACTTTCGGCTCGGTTGGAGTTTTGAGTTGTGTAAACTATCAAAATTTAGATAATTTCAAACTCTACAACTTTACTTCAGGGTCCAATCCACGAAAACCCGATGTAAGTGGTGAAAACCCGATTTTGGTGCAGCCCAACAAATCTATAGATCTGGGCAGTTTAGTAGAAGTATAAAAGGGTTAAGAAAACCCTAGCTTAGATTATTTGGAGTCCTCTTCCTTGGGAGAGGGGTTTCCCCTCTAGGAGAAACCCTAGAGTAACCAACTTCATCCTTCTCGACAATCCGTCTACTGCCGGAGCAAGGATTTCAACTGAGAAGACCGACAATGTCTTGATAAGCATTCTCTTCTCTCAATTCGTGTATTGAGTTGTGGATTGTAATTTACTTATCTCTTGGTTGTATTTCTCCTTCTCCATGGAGTAGATTCTTGGTATTCTAGGATTGAGGGAGTAACTATGATGTAAAATTGATGCATGAACTATGTATTTGTTCATTTCCTATTCTATAATATGTTTATGCCTTGTTCTTGTTTGATTGAATGTGTGTGATGTGTGTGCAATTGGATGTGGGAGATTGGTCAGTATAAAAGGGAAATGCTCTAGATTGTATGACCTTTGGTCCTCACGTGACAGGGGATAACCTTTTAAGCGGACTTTTTAGAGTCATTACCTTGAAGCGGGGCTAATTCTCTACAAGGGATTAATTAACTATTGATTAATGAGTTTTCTCTAACTTAGTGTTAGGAAGTGAATTGAGTAATCTAGACTGTATGATCGTTGGTTCTCAGGGTAACCTTTTAAGCGGACTTTCTAGTGTTACCTCTTTACTTAATAGCATTGAAATTGGGATAAATACTCCGATACTACCTTCTGGGATTGTATTGGTAACTTGGTTAGAATCTTTACAACTATGTAAACATGGAGGTAGGAAAGTGGACAATACTTGGGGACCTCAACTAGCTTGATAGTGAAATCGAAGTCCTAGAATCGTCCCCCCCCAATTACAACTTCCCCCTTTAACCACTTCTCTTGACTCCTGCTCTAGGCCCTCTCTCAAACCTTCTCTTGCTTTCTCAACTCTCTCTCCTCTCTCAATTTCTTGCTCTCGTGACAACACACAACCTTGATCGTCTAGATAACTTGCTTTGCAAACTTAGCTAGTGCTTAATCAACAATCCCTATGGATCAATATTTTTATTAGTTGACGACAAAATCGTGCACTTGTGATTTCCCACATCAATGGTGCTAATAAAACTGTGTAGCAACATGGGCTGCATAGTGCATCAGTGACATATACTAGTGTCGACACAATATCAGTATCAATTAGCCAGCTGACACCAATTGCCACTTAAAACCATGATCCTAAGTTTCTAACAACCTTAGTCCATGCATCATGTTATACTCACATTTGGCAACATATACAAATAACTTCATGGACAATAGATATGAGACAGTTTCACAGAAAAGTTGGTTTCTTTGAATCTCTCCAGAAAAAAAAAGAGGCATTGGTGACATGATATCCCTCTTGTTAAAAGGTAGGAACACCACCAATATCTCTGTAATAGAAGTAGCTTCTATGATAATTAATGCCTGGTTAAAATATCCAGAGTCATCAAACAAGTTCTAACATGAGGTCCCTTAACACATGAATTGTGTACAACATGAACTTCCGTCCAGCAATTGCTTGTTTACATATTTATCCTTCGTCTTTAACATCTTTAACAAAACTACAACTACCACGAGTATTACAAGCATTAATACTTACAAGTTGTAACTAATCTACCGCAAAAAGAGGAATGAATAACGGGATTGAATGTTTTATGTTTCTTAGTACGAGTACAAGGGACTATTCTCTTTTGTAAAATTAAATTCAGTTACACTTTAAGTAACTAATTCTAGTGCTCCTCAATAACTTTAGTCCTTGTGTGATCTCATATCATTACCTTTTTCTAAAGCATTAACTGAACCATTTTCATTTAATCAATGATTATGGTGCCCAGTTAAGTGAATCAAACAGATTCATTCTCGAAATCAATTAATGAAATTAAGGTAAAAATCATGACCCTAGTTTCTATAGCAAAAATACCAGGTGGTACAATGAGAAACAGAAGTTCTTGTAACCAGTCAAAATAAAGTATATATGCTGAAACCCATTAAACATTGGCAAACATCTGCAGTATAATCAGCCAGTAGAGATCATAATTACAATGGTCATAAATACACTTAAACATGATAGCAGAAATGAACTACTCAACTACTTATGATGGTAGAATATTTTGAAGTGCTCTAAGATACAAACCTTGAATTCTTCAAATGTAAGTTTCGGAATGACCTTTGGATCACCTCCACTATCAACACCATAGGTATTTTCAGGGAAAAGGGCCTGAACATTTCATCACAGAATGTCTATTAGGCATCCTAACTTTACCGATCGATGATGTTAAGGTGAAATCAGCCAAAAGGCATTTTACAAAAGAATACAAAACAAAAATAAATAAATCAAGAAACAAGATCAAACAAAATACATAAACTTGAAGGTTGGAGGAAATGACTATTGAATTCACATCTATGTTGGATCTATGTAAATCTTCAAATATTGATGATAAACAACAGTAAGCACATTTTCTCATGAATTTGCTACTTTATGCCTATGCATTACTTAAATTAGTAATTATTCCACAAAGATTAGTATTTGCAAACTAGTCAATTCAGGGATTAAACCAACTGACTATTTGTTTGGGAGTTTTTCTCCAATGTTCACTTGGTTCCAGTGACAACATAAAAAAATAAAAAAATTGAATACACTAAAATCTCGTAACAGACAACCAAAACATATTGTTCAAATAAACCGAAACTCAATACCACACAACACAAGCCAATGCCACCAGTATCAATCATGTCGATGAGTATTGAGTCATGCTAACACTCGACACTACTTGCCATGATACAATTCAGGTCAACATGAATTTAAATGATGTTGTCTTAGCTTCTTTCTTTTTCTTCGTCTTTTTCCTCCTTTAATTAACTTACAGATAACATCAAATTATCTAATATTAAAAAGATAAATATATTACATTGTTTTAAAAGGTAGCCGCCTTGGTGGTTGTGGCAAGAGACGCCCTGATTTAGTTTTATATGACGAATATCATAAGAATGAAATAATAATAATAGGAGATATTTGAGAAATAATTGTGAGTGTTATTTCTTATTTTGCAATGTTGATAAAGAACAAAAAAAACTTGCCTGCTGAGTTACTCTGCCTAATATATTATCAGGTTGGGAATAAACTCCTTTCATCTCATTGAAAACAACACCTGAAACAACATGTTGAGCACTAATCATTAAAAGTTCCATCAGCAACAAAGAAAGTTTAATTGAGAAACATTTTAATTTAGAAATAGTATGAACCAAAAAACAACCTTTATATGAGATATCTTCTTCAGGATGGTTAAGTTCATAATGCCAGCCTTCCTGTTGAAATGTTTGAAAGTCCTCAATGCATTTAGGAAATAAAACAGCATCCAAGTACACATCAACCAAATTGTAGAAGTCCTGATAAGAATTTCAATCAGATAAATGCATAGTCTTGTCACTTACAAATTTATATACACAAGATGCTTTATAAATACCTTTGTATTTGTTGAAGCTACTGGATAACATGTACGATCTGGATAGGTAAATGCATTTAGAAAAGTATGCAAACTACCTTTCAGCAATTCAACAAAGGGTTCTTTCAGAGGGTACTTTCTCGAGCCACACAACACACTATGTTCAAGTATGTGAGGTATGCCAGTTGAATCATTACTGCCAATAAAATAAAACACAATGAATTTGTCGTTTCACTGAATCATCACATGTTACAATCTCGTTCAATCATTTCAATGTAAAATGTAAAATGTCAAACTGAAAAAATCCTGAAAGTAGCTTAATTGAAATTAGAAGTGTCTTGCAAGAAACTAAGCTGGGTAACAAAAAAAAAGATGCAAAAAAGCATAAAGTGACAATGAGAAGCAAAAAATAAGAAGACAATAAACTTAAATGATCTTGATACAGTAATTATTTATTAAGTGAAGGAAACAGCCTAATGTCATCCTAGGCAGAATGTGTGCTATGTTATGCATCCATAGAAGTAGGGTATTTACAAAACTTCCAGATATTACATGAATACATGGGTTAAAAAAAAGGAGGATATAGTGTACTTACGGAGGAGTTCGGAAAACAATGCCAAAAACTTTATTCTCATCATCATTTGATACAGACATAATTTCTGCACCTGTCTTCCTGTGCTTATATAGTACAGCTGTAGATTTGCATTCATCTATCGTCTGTTCAGATATTATTTCAAATCCAAGTTTCTCAGCAACATCATTCCTTCTATCTGATTCTGCAAGCAAGTAAATTAATGGACATAAAAAATTTACTCCAACTTACAACACATATTACAAGAAAGTAAAATAATAGCCTAATTTGTATATATACAATATGGTGGTAACATTGCAAAAAGCACTGAGAGCTCAACGAGATATTGAACAGGTGAAGTACAAACTTAACATTTGCATGCACATAGTAGAAATTGACAGAAAAACTGGAAAATGATTTCATAAATAAACAACAAAGAAAATTAAATATAATGTACTAAAATCCCTCAATACTTCAGCATGATTTTGGGCACAATTTATCTCAATTATTTTGCTTCTAATAGTGTTATTCAACTACAAATACCTAACATAAATTGGATCTTACAAATTCGTTGAGAACATGTGGAAACAAAATAATATCCAATTAAAAGGACAAAAATCATAAATATGATAGTTTGCATAAATAAACAGAGCCTTAAATCAGTAGTGATAAATGAAGTAGATAGCATTTGTGACCCTTTTTACAACTACAGTTTCCACAGACAAGTGAATATGCACCTCCAATGCACTATCTAATAACCGATGTTCAATTTTCTGATTTAACTTGATCCATCATACGCCATCAACCTAATTGATGGAAATCAAATGGAGGCTACAACCAACTAGTGAAGCAAATCCAAGATCAACATATTAGGTAAACATAATATGTACTATTAACCAAAAGGAAGATGAATCAATCTCTGGAAACAAAAGAAATTTGCTAGAAAAATCAAGCAAAAATTCAACTTTACTTCATGAAAAATAACAAAAGGGTTCCCGCACTGCAAAACTAAAATCAAAATCATTTCTTTAAAACTGGAACGAGAAAGAAGGAGAGAAACGCCCCAGGCGAATCAACCAAGCTCCGTTCCTCTAATCCATACCTCTCTCGACGGGGGAGGTGGAGACTGCGCGGATGGAAGTGATAGGAAAGCCCCGCCCCAGGCGAAGCGGCGGCGCAGGGCGCTTCTGCCAAAGCGGAGAGCCGGCACAGGGCAGGGGGCGGAACTGCTGCGGCCGCCGGGGCCTGCGGAGGTTGGAGGAGAAGAGGCGGGATGAGGAGCGCGGCGAGAAGAGAAGACGCCTGCAGACATTGGTGGAGCATGAAAAGGAGCGGAGCAGCGCGACCCCCTCCATCACCATGTAGCCCGCCGCCCTCGTCTTTGATTTCTTGGAGAGAAGGCCAGGGAAATGGATCTGGAAGATAAAGAGGCGATTGCGTAACGTCGATGTTTTGGAGTGTGGCCTGTGGGCTGGAAAGGTCCATGTGGGCTTAAGATCACCAAACATATTGCAATTATCGTCGGAAAATTATTTTATTTTAAATTAATTTAGTTATTTTTTATTAAGCGTGTTAAAAATAAACTCCATCTGCCAATCAAATTCAAGTCGAATAAAAAAGAAATATCGATTGAGAATTTTCATATTCCAATTGGATTGAGGTTGGTTTGGGTTCGAATTCGTTTGGGCTGACATGAATTTAGAATTTAAAATTTAGAGATTTTCTTTTAGTGAAATTAAATTTTATTTTAAAAAATAAGATATTTTAGAGAGGAAATTATCGTAAACTTCTTAATAGCAAATTCAACTTCCTTCTCCATCTATGCGTAAAAAATAATTTGTCCCGCCCCTTGCGTGTAAATTTTTTTTTACTTCAACTCCCTTTTAATTTCTTAATATATACCGATTTACTTAATTACCCATAATTTTTAGATAAAAAGTCTAAAAGGAGATATAATTTCTTCTAAATTTAGCATTATTTAATTAGAATATAGTATATTTTCTATCAAATTAAATAGGGGCTCTTTTTTTGCTTGACCAATCGCCAAACACTAATCCAATCGATTGATATGAGCTATCAATTGATTGGTCGGGAAAAGATGCATGTTCACTTTGATAAAAAATATACTAGATTTTAATTAAATGATGTTAAATTTAGAAGAAATTATACTTATTTTTAGACTTTGCGTATCTATAAAAGATGAGGACTTTTGTTCCCTTGTGACAAACTCAGTTGATAGATTCTCAATCAATTGGGTAACTCCGATTGATTAGTAATTGATTAGCCGGGTTTGTCTTCAGGGAACAAAAGTCTTTATTTTTTTTTATAAGTACAAAATGTTCAAAAGAATGCATGTTTTCTTTTAAATTTAACATCATTTAACTAAAATATAGTTTATTTTCTATCAAATCAAACATAATTCTTTTTCTACTTGAGCAGTTAATTGGGAGCTCATACAATAGATTGAATTAGGCCGAACTTGATTGGTTAATTGGCGGCACGTCCAACGTCTGATCCTCGATCGGACACCATCGGCGGCATTCGATCGTCATCCCGAATCAAACTATACCTTGGGGGGGCAATGAACCCATCGGGATCATAGACAACGGTGAACCCATCGGGATCGACGCTAAATGATGCAAGATCACAATTACAACGATCCCCAACATGTTCACCATGCCTCTCATGGTATAATTTAATTCGAGGCGGCAGTCGAAGGCCATCGATAGTGTCCGATCGACGATCAAACATCGGGCGTGCCGTCGATTGACAGTCAAATTTTTTACTAAAACATTCACTTTCACTGTGTGTATTATTACTCCCCAATTAATTGGTCAGGAGGGGAAAAAAAGTTATGTTCGATTTGATAAAAAGTTATACTAGATTTTAATTAAATAATGTTGAATTTAAGAGGAATTATATCTTATTTAGGACTTTCTCTACTTAAAAAAATGAGGACAATTAGGTAAAATGAGATCCATTAGAGAGTTAAAGCAAACATATATGTTTAGTCAAGGAGTAGGGAACAAAATTTTGTTGACATGGGCATGACAATAAAGTTTAAGTTATGGTTGGAGATTTTAAAGCAATTTGTGTTTTATGTATATAAATAATAGAATATTAATATCAATGATGAAATATTGAGATAAAAATAAAGAATTATAAGAAAATAATAAAAAAAATCAGTTCGGATGTACTTTTCGAATTGATTGAGTTATTCAAGTTCTAGTTTAAGATTTTCGGTTGAATTCTGAGTTTAGATCAGATTTAAATTGAGATTTTTTAATAATATTTTTGCTTCAACCTGGACCTTTTGGCCGGTAGACACCCCTATATTTTATAAATAAAATTGAATTTTTATGAATTTGACCAACAAAAGTTAAATATTGTCTAAGTTCATTGTTTGTGAAATACATACATTAATCTTGTAAAAGAAAGAGGGCAATTTATCAAAAGGTGCATTCAAAAATTGATATTT
The DNA here is from genome assembly GCA_024364735.1 of Boesenbergia rotunda. Classification (NCBI taxonomy): domain Eukaryota; kingdom Viridiplantae; phylum Streptophyta; class Magnoliopsida; order Zingiberales; family Zingiberaceae; genus Boesenbergia; species Boesenbergia rotunda. Next base: position 151,568 of record JAGFNQ010000728.1, on the reverse strand, counting down.
ATCAAAAGCGTCCCATGGTTTTATTTTCACCAAAAGGCACACTAATTTTAGTGAACTTCCTCTTATACCCCTCCTGCTATGCACTGCCTTTCTCTTTCTCTCTCAATAACAAATTCCGAGACGCCAGCACGTGATGTTTCATACTTTTATTTTAAAATAATATATTTGGAACGGCGCTAAAAAAAACGTAAGGTCTACAGTAATTGAAAAAATATAAATAAATAATTTTTATCCTAATGTGCACGCATGCAAATAGAAATTCCTAATGTAAGGTCTACAGTAATTGAAAAAAAAACGTAAGGTCTATAGTAATTAAATCATCTAACTTATTTAAAAATATAAATAAATAATTTTTATAATTAATTAATAGAAATTCATATATTAAATAATATTTAATAAATTCATTAATGTAAAAAAAATTGAAAAGAAAGAGCGTGGGCCTGAAATAAATTATTTCAGGCCCACGTTGGGCCTGAAATCTTTTGATTCAGGCCCGACGTGGACTCAATTTTTTTTCTATTTTAAAAATATATTAATATATTAAAAAACGTATCAAAACACTTAATTTCAGATTCAAACACAGGGCCTGAAGTCATCCCAAGAAGGTCTGAAGTCAAATAACTTCAGATCCTATAAATAATTAATTTAATAAATAACAATTAAATATAAAAAAATATTTTTAAAATTAAAAAATTTTCAGTGCCCTGGGGCCTGAAGTCATCCGACTTCAGGCCCTCCATCATTGATATAAAAAATTTTTTTATAAAAATGTTTAATATATAATTACATATTATATAGGAGTAGTTTAGGTATATCAGTGAGTTTAGGTGCCGAAACATCTAATATGAGTGATCTAGGAGATGAGATTTTGGGTGTCGAAACATTTAATCTTGTTGTATCACCAATGCTATAGGAGTGGTTTAGGTATATCAGTGAGTTTTGAGCAAAACTCACTGATGGACCTGCCATATTTGGATTTCTGAAAACCCTATATCAGTAGACAGGGTTGAGCTAGGAGATGAGATTTTGGGTGCCGAAACCTCTAATCTTGCTGTATCACCAATGTTATAGGAGTGGTTTAGGTATATCAGTGAGTTTTGAGCAAAACTCACTGATAGACCTACCATATTTGGAATTCTGAAAACTCTATATCAGTAGATAGGGTTGAGCTAGGAGATGAGATTTTGAGTGCCGAAACATCTAATCTTGCTGTATCACCAATGCTATAGGAGTGGTTTAGGTATATCAGTGAGTTTTGAGCAAAACTCACTGATGGACCTACCATATTTGGAATTCTGAAAACCCTATATCAGTAGACAGGGTTGAGCTAGGAGATGAGATTTTAGGTGCCGAAACCTCTAATCTTGCTGTATCACCAATGCTATAGGAGTGGTTTAAGTATATCAGTGAGTTTTGAGCAAAACTCACTGATGGACCTACCATATTTGAAATTCTGAAAACTCTATATCAGTAGACAGGGTTGAGCTAGGAGATGAGATTTTGGGTGTCGAAACCTCTAATCTTGCTGTATCACCAATGCTATAGGAGTGGTTTAGGTATATCCATGAGTTTTGAGCAAAACTCACTGATAGACCTACCATATTTGGAATTCTGAAAACTCTATATCAGTAGACAGGGTTGAGCTAGGAGATGAGATTTTGGGTGCCGAAACATCTAATCTTGCTGTATCTCGGAACTTGGACAAATATTTTAACAGAAGGAATCGATTAATTCAAGGGAAAAATTTCATAAACTTTTCATCTCAAATTCATCTTTGCATGCAGTCCCCACTCAAATTTTTCTTTGTATGTAATCCCTGATGGGATTGACAAGACAGTTTGGGGAGTATTATTTGAAGAAAGTTGAGTATAAAAGTTAGAAATTTGAGTATGTAAGGTTGAATCCACTACATTAAGAAACTGTGTATTCAATTTTCATTCTTTTATACTCAAGTTTCACTCTTTTATACTCAATTTTCACTCTTTTATACTTACTTTTCATTGATGTATACTTAATTTTCAGTCTTTTATACTCAATTTATTAGGAAGTAAATGTAAAAAAAATCTCAAATAGAGAGTGCATGCAAAGATGAAATGGGAATTGAGGGATTTTCTACCATTTACCATTAATTCAATTGATTATTGAATTAATTAATTTTTCATTTTAGAAATGGACTCATATTGTAGATCATACGGCAGTCGAGGAGTAATAGAGATTTTTTTCTTTAAATATTAATTCAGTAACATCAATAAACTGCCTATAATATAGCAGTTGATTAATGTGTTCAATCTAATGGATTTTTTAATTTTAAAATTTAAATCTAAGCAAAAAATAAACTATTTTCTTTTTTTTTAAAAAATAAATTAAAATCATCTATTAATTTAATTTAACCAATATTTTGTTCATCCTAATCTCATCATTTTTTTTTTGCCCCGGGGCTATCGTATAGCGAAAGGGCGACTAGTTATTATCCCATACATTCACGATTCGATCCTCAACTATGACGTATTTATACGAATTTTTCTTTCAAATGAGATGTGAATTTTGAAACGTTGATCTTTGAACTATCCGTTATGAACGCTTTCTGATTTATCCTTGCGAACGATGAAAAAATTTCGTTAATCGTTTAATCTCATCCTCTTTTACCGTTTTAACGATGTAGAAAAGCAAACGCCTAACCGTACGTTTGAAATCTTGCAGAAAATCACAACTTGATCGGCTACGTACCACCCTACACTGAAAGCTTTCATAGGGACAGCGAAGATCTAATGGAGCAGAGCAGCAAAGATTCTGCACAGTTTCTACATCCTGCACTTTTGTCGGAATCCACTTCCTGCTGTCGGTCGGAAACCGCCGTTCTCGATCGTCTGCGAGCTAGCGGCCAAATCTGATTGATTTTAAATCACGCAGAGTGGAGAATGGAGACGGAGAGAGCAACAAGACAAAAAGGAGGGAGACAGAGCTGTACTGCCTAAGGCCTTTCACGCTCGAGTACTGACCGTCAGGGAAAAGTTGAAGTCGGGCATCTTTTGGCACATGATCGATAGATAGATCGTTGGCTTTGGAGCTTGCAGTCCAGCGAGCGAGCGAGCGAGCCAGCCAGCAGCCACTGTGCTTCAGAAATCTCAATGGCGACGAGTGATTGGAGATCGTAATCACAAGTGATTACTTGAGTATGATCGTGCATGTTCGTCTGGAAAGAGTATTCCTGAAGCTAAAGAGTGTAGAATTGAGGCGTGATGGTTGTGATGATTGATGATAAGTAGGCGACCATTGGGATGTTAGTTTTGTAAAAGGTGAAATTTATTATTTTGTCTCACGACTGTGGTGATAAAAGATGATTCGATCTCTCTCAACATCTTAGTCAATCCATCCCAGAATTAATACGAAGGATGTAAATTATGAGGGCATGTAACTAGTCCAGATGTTGTGACAAAAAAAGGCAAAATCGTTCGCCCCCAACGCTTCTCCCGTACCCGTCCCAAGGTCATCACGAGGGAGGTAAATCACGATCCCCGGAGTAATTAGTGCACAGTTGGCCCAAGAATTGATACACCAAACGCCCAGAGTTTTAATCCAGTGCGCCTCGCGCGACTCGAACCCATGACCTCTTAGACAACACCCTCATGCACTAACCACTCCGGATCCCCGTGGGGACAGTCCAGATGTTGTGATTAGTATATGAGGAGGATAGACATACTGACTTTGTTAAATTTTATTTCTCAGACCTCATAGTTGCAACACCCATTTTGTCCAACGACTGTGTTCCATATCATTAGGAGAAAATAAATTAGGAAATCAAAATTAATCCTCACATAAGAGATAATTTCTCAGAATTTACCACGTAGGGAAGAAAAAATCATGTCAATTTGGTCGCAATCTATGAATACGCAAAAGACTCGAGGGCTTTTTTTCGGTAATTTACCAAAAGGTATACGTAAGAATTGGAAATTACCATTTCACGTACCATGGTTTGTAATTTACCAAAGGGCGCAGCACCTTAAGTGAACTTCCTATTATACCCCTCCCGCCACAAAATATCTTTTTCGCTTCACATTTCGAGACATCCGAACCACTTTTGCTGTAAAATAATAATTTATGGTTCGGATAGCAGGCAGTGGAAATATTGTCCATTCTCTTTCAGTACAACAACGTAAATGATATTGTTGAAGGAGGAGGACATTGTGTGTGCCCTAGTTGTGCTTTAGTCGCGAGCTCATCCCTCGAATCCCTCCGCCCAACCAAAACCTAGGCAAGTATCGAATGTGTTAGTGTGTGACCCTAAGGCAGCTTTAAGTGTTAACGTTGAAATCCAGACTGCTTGGCACTTTCAAAGTAGGATTTAGGGTTTCTGCAGGGTTGATTTTTATGATAATGGCAAGAAGAAGGTCTGTGGTGGTTCATCGTCTTCTTCATTGGCATTAATCACCAAGGTATGTTAGCGATAGGCTTAGGTAAGAACAACATAGTTTGTGAAAATGTTTATACTTATTTTTGCTGAATAAATTTGTAATGTATAAAAACTGTAGGGTTCAGATGAGTTTGGGAAAAAATTACATTGGTGCAGTGGTTTAGGCCACTTTAAACATTTTGTTGAAGCATTTGAAATTTTAAATGAGCGACACATTGCGAAGATCAAAGAGTCGCCCTTCAGTTTTTTCTTGGACATACAAGAATTGCAGCATATCCGGGGAATTTTGGTTAATATATTTGAAAGTTGAGATTCAACCTCGGAAGTTTTTAAATTCTCAGGTAATAGTTTTAATTATGAATTGTGAACAATATCTATAGTAAGATAAAACTTGGATATAGATGACCTTAATTAATTTATATTTGATCAATTTAAATGAGTGAATTTAAGGTAAAATTCACTTAAGGTCCTCGGTAGGCCTGAAATAAAAGCATTTCAAGCCTACTGAGGCCCTCGGCAGGCCTGAAATAATTTTATTTCAGGCCTACCGAGGGCCTGAAGTGATTTTACTTCAGGCCCTCAGTAGGCCTGAAATGAATCATTTCAGGCCCACGTTGGGCCTGAAATGATTCATTTCAGGCCCAACGTGGGCCTGAAATCAATTCATTTCAGGCCCAACGTGGGCCTGAAATATTTCTTTTCAGGGCCAACGTGGGTCTGAAATGAATCATTTCTGGGCTAAAGTGAAGTGAAATAAATTGAAGCTTATATTGTTGATGATAATTAAATATTTTAATTATTTCAGGTGTAGCGGTTGCGTTCACCAGACGAGATGTTGCTTTGTTACTGGGTATGGTGGACCGTGGAGTTTCAGTCCCTATTAATTCAACTAAAGCATCGGATGACCTCTTTCGTACTTACTTCTCAAAAGAAAAACAACCTACTAGAACAAGAATTGAGGACTTACTTAAACATTATTCTAAAAGTGTTGAATCAGAGGATGATGTGTTATTAGTTTGTAAATTATATATTTTATATATATTTGTTTGTGTTTTATTTTCGTCTAGTACATATAAGGTCCCTCTAGGTCTTGTAGATATAGTAGATGATTATGACAATCTTGGTAGATACAATTGGATGGAAGCTATCCATAAATTTTTGTCTCCACATTTACCTAAGATTGGGGAATTATTTTCATCAACTCAGGGAAACTAGAGGACCACCAACCTCCCTTACCTAAAGGGATTTACTGGGCTTTTGGCTGTGAGTAGAATTTTCTTAATAAAATTTATAATATTTTGCTGTTATTAATGCAATTGTTTGGAAAACTTTGTGTAGGGATGGTTTTTGGAGTATGTACCCATTCAAAAACCATACAATGTTGAAGGACCCCGAATAAATAAGTGGAGGAATATTCCTTCGCATATTAGTAGGGTGAGGGACCTTGTCAACCAAATCAGGTCCGAAGAGGTAATTATTCTAAACTGTGATCTATGTTAGTTTGATATAGAGGCAATAAAATTTGCGTACTTGGTTATTGACAGGTGATCGTTGAAATAATTCCTAACCTACATGAAAACACATTGTTTGAGAACCTTGAGATTGATGATGACATTCCACGGGCAATGGAGACATCATAAGGACATCACACAGATGATGTAAGACCATGTGGGGAATGCATTCTTAAAGACACCCTAATCAAGGAGCTAACAGAGGAGAATATATGTTTGAATGAAAGGGTTAAGGAATTAATTTCAATTATTGAAAAAAGGGGATGGAGGGTCAAGAAAGCTATTCTGTAGTCGTTCCTCTTTCCGATCCAGTATCTTGTAAAACAAGGAGAGGACGTGACCGAAGTCGGTATGTAAAATACGACAAATTCAAAACTAGTAAAATAAAATTTTTAGAAAATATATTGGAAGATTTAGGGTTATCGGACTAGGGTAAAGGGTTTACGGGTAAACTCTTTAATTACGAGTGTAAATAATCTCACCCTAAAGCTTATATTGTGGTGGGTTATAATTAATAAGATGGTTCAATGGTTAAAAATCCCTACCCTAAGGGTTTAGTGTGAAATGGATAAGAATGAGGGGCTTTTCTGCAAAAAGACCCCCCTCTTATATTAATTCCTTGGCCTGGGTCGCGCAGGCAGCAGCCACCCGACGCCGCCCTAGCCGCCGCTCCCTTTTCTTCTTCCTCCCCTCGTGAAGTCGCAGCCAATAGCCACTTCTCGTTTTCTTCTTCCTACCCTCGCGAACCCTAGCCGCGGGCGCCGACTTCTTCCTTCGTCCTCTCCCTTCGCGTGCCCTAGCCGCAGCCAGCGTCGACCCCTCTTCAGTCGGCCGCCACCAAGAGGAAACCCGGCGACTACTCTCTTTCCTCTTTGCGATCCCACTGTGAGACTTAGGTTTGTTCCTTGGTTGAGTTTATTCTCGGTTCTTGATCGTTTTGGTGTTAGAACAGATCTGTGTTGTGGCTGTGATTGATTTCCTTGCTGGAATTGTCTGAGATTTGTGGTTTGGACGAATTGATGATGAGTTATTGGATTTGGTTTCTGCCGCAAGTTTTTGGGTTGTTCTCGAAGGGTTTCAATATGTAACTGTTGAGCTTCCATCGATTTCATCATATACCTCATTGGTTCTAATACTAATGTATTGGTATGTGATTTTGGTTTAGGATCTAACTGATGGTGGAATGATGTTGTCATGAGTTTGGATCTGTGCGTTTTGATGGGGATTAGTGGACTTAGTTGAGTGATGGATTTTGTCCCGTGGTAGTTGGAATTGGCATCTGTTTTGTGGAGCATTGTAGGTTCTATTATCATCTGGTAGTTTAATACTTTCAAAAGTCTGATCTGACTTTGCTTGGTTCTAGTTGTTCTTGTATCTCACCCTGGGTTGGATTGGTAAGCTTGGACAACACTATTCAGTTGAGATAGGTGTTGCTATGTTGTGAGTGGCTTCACTTTGATGGTTAGCTAAATTGGGTTAGAGTTTTTGCTTGGATTAGGTTAACCTAAGTTGAGTCTAAGGTCCATAACTCGGGGCACTTGGAAATAACCCTAATACAGTTTGGATTAGTTAGATTACCTAATTAATTGTGTGTAGATAGCTAATTATGTTATTTGATACAGGATATTGATTGACTTATCTACCTCATCACGGATTGTCTGGACGGGGGGTTCTCGTCGCTCACGGACTTTGCATTTGGAGGCGGGTACCCTTTGACTTATCTTTTAGATATTGTCTTATTGCTATGCATGGTTTGTTATAGATAACAGTAAGTTATATGCTATATCTGCCTTAGTATACCTGTATTTGATACATGTTACTTATCCTTGAGGTTATCTCCCATTTAGATTCATACAGTCTCGATAGTTGTCATATATATATATATATATATATATATATATATATATATATATGTGCATAGATGTAGTGATATATTCCCTCTTGCATCTTGACATGAATAGATCACTGGTTACTTTTTCAGTATACCTAGTAGATTACTTGTATCCCATGATATATGATTCAGACCTATACCCTAGCACCCTGAGGTGTTAGTTGAGGACTTGGTGAGTGTTATATGTGTTTGGGTCATGCACCATCCTTGCATTATTGCATGCTGACAATCATCGGCTCCTATGTAGTCTGAGCCCATCGTCAGTTACATGAGGATATGCACACACATCCACTCAGGGGTAGTGGCTACCATAGGGTGTGTGCATTTGCCTTGTATTGCTCCGCACGGTCACTATTTGGAGGGTGGTTCCGGTGCGTGGTAGCAGCCAGGGATCCCTTCTCGTCCTGAAACATGAGAAGATGAGAGCTAGACTCCCCCATTGCTTGGGGTAGGAGAGTGACCTCCGCCAGCATCCTGTCCACTCGGTCACTCAGTAGCAGTGATAGCAGGGTGCGTACAGTTGTCATAGCCCTACCCACACGGACGTTCATTTATGATAGGTGGACGGTGCCTGACTGGCGTCAAGGGTGACACATGTCATTGCACCATGTGCATATTTCGCATCGTGCATTGGTTGTTGCATTTGATTTCTGCACTTGATTTACATGCATATACTGGAGACTTGGTTATCTTGGATTATATGTGATACTTGTTTCATAGGAATTTATTTCACCCCTCTGCAGGATAGATGGATTCTGGTATGTACCTTTATTCAGTATCTTCAGTGTTTACCCTTGTATATGATTCATATGAGACTGTATTAGCATAGACTCTTATTGTTAGTATAACCTACTATGCATACCCGTTTGGGTATCCACTGAGTTTATGGACTCACACTGTTGCCATATGTTTTTATTTCCGGTTGAGATACTTAGAGTCGCCAGAAGAGCCCAGCAGTCAGTCCCTACCCATCGAGACGACAGAGTTTTGTTTTTATACTTGGTGATGTATTTAGTTCATATTTCTTTTAGGACTTTGTATATGTCTTGTGTGGGTTGTAGTGTGCCCTAAGGGGTTTATGTAGTGTTGATTTGTCGTAAGTCGGACCGGTCCGCAGTCATGTATGATTTACTTAGTTGTCTGGTGCTTTTATGTTGTGTTTATCTATTTTGGAGGCCTGAGGCCAAATATATATTGCGTGGGATGTTTGTATTGTGTAAATTGTCCGTCGGACAGGGGAGGTGTTGTCCGATTTTCTATTGGATCAGCGACTCCTAGGTCTCGGGGCGTGACACGGTATGATTACAGGGATACTCCAATTGAGAGTCCAGTATGACACCAGCTATTACATAAGGGGAAGCGGAGAAAGGAAGAAACATCAAATGTCATGGACAAGGGAAAAAGGATACTTAGTGAGGAGGATATGGATGAAGCAAGAGAAACAATTACTGTAATGGAAGTCATGTCTGAAGAAGATATAGAGGAGGAAAAAAGGACCTCTGAACTATACAAAATGAGGTAACAAGGCATTGATGTATGTGAGTTATTTTCATATAAATTACGTCAAATTTATTGAATTTGGTCATTAATTAGTTTGGTCAAAATTTTATGGATGTACTTTGTGAAGAAGCATTTTATGAAGTCGAAGAAGAAAAATCAAGATAAAGAAGTGACCTACCTGATAAATAAATTGGAGAACCTAAAGTAAGATAAGAAACATAGTTTAGTTAATATATTTGGGCTTTTAATATATAATCTTATCAATTAACTTGACAGGTTGGCTAACGAATTTATCTGGGAGGATGCACCCTTTGCTTTGAATTTGCATTCATTCTTACAAATCCTTAATGGAGAGGTTTTTACAAAAGGCGAGGTCATTGATGCCTTCTGTAAAATTATATTTAGGGGAGCATCCACATGTGGTAGGCCATACAACAAGTAAATTTTTTGTTCAACCTTCTTCACAGTAAGTGATGTAAATTAGTATCAATTAATAGATTGTAGAAGACATAATATTATGATGTGGTTATTAATAATTTTGATTATGCAAATTTGTAGGCTTTAATAAGATCGTCAAGAAAGTTTTCCCTACAACAAGTGATGAAGACTGATATAATAGAACAAGAGTTTAAATATATTTTAATACCTTTGTGCAGTGATAATACACACTTTCACTTGTTGGCGGTGGATACAGAAGCAATGACTTTCAATCATTTAAATTCTCTTGCTAGTGGCCGTAAATATAAGCATGATTTTGACTCAGCGGTGAGCACCTACCTATATTCATATATATGTTCATCGTTTGGTCAAAAATGTCATTGAAATTCATGATATATTTTACATATAAAAGAACTTAAATAATATACTCGCGAGGAACTTACGGCTATTCATCCATATCTTCAAAGTTATCATCCCTTGGATAAATGACCCTCCGTCAGACAAAAATGTCCCCAACAAGAACATAGGTAAGTAACTGAGGAAGAGTTTCAAAAATTTAAAATCATGAAAATATTTTATTACCCTACTTATTGAAATTAGAAATACTGTTTGTTATTTTCAGCGTGGACTGTGCCTTCTTTGTTATGCAATACGTCCGATGTCTCCTATACGATGAGAAGATGGATTTCAAACAAGGAGATATGACGAAAATGAGATTTGATCTGACAGTAAATATTATGAGAGACATGTATTGTAAAACATGAGGATGTCAATCACTTGAAGTAATGTTGTATGACGAAAATCCTTTGCTGGTGATTCAGCTCCATTTGTATAGAAATTGTGTAACTTGTATTAATATCATTTTTTGTCTAGAAAAACAAAACAATTGTGTGATGCTGATTCACATCGAGTTGCTGCAATGTAGGCTACCAACTGATATGGTCAGAAAACATAACTCATAATGTTTGGGACTAAGTTTGCACACAAGAAATAACATATCTTTGGTTAACTCTAACTACTAATATCGAGTATGGACATATCCAAGTATCAAAGCTCCATCAGTGGGTTTCTAAAATCTTCTTTACAACACTCCTATTGCAACGTAATTTGAAAATATGACTTAATGGTCTCGAAGGAATTGAAATTTGATTTGCATTCTGTATTTACTTAGTAAGATGGATTATGTCTACCATAAATTTAAAAAATTTGTTTCAAATTATAAAAACTGTAATAATGTTTTGATAAAATTTAATAATTTAATAAAATTAGAGGGTTTGGAGTTGATCTTGTAGATAAATGTAGAATATTATTCTATAAATTATTATTGTATTTAGTGCCCACGGTGGGCCTGAAATAAAATAATTTCAGGCCCACGGTGGGCCTGAAATAAAATGATTTCAGGCCCACGATGGGCCTGAAATAGAAATAAATGAATTCAGGCTCAAGGTGGCCCTGAAATCACTTCAATTCAGGCCCAATGTGGGCTTGAATAGCTTCAATTCAGGCCCAACTTAGGCCTGAAATAAATTTATTTCAGGCCCAAGGTGGCCCTGAAATCACACCGTGTGCCTAAACTGGGAAAATTTCAGGGGCTCTGTTAACCATAAAATCTTTCTGATTTAACTGGGAAAATCTCATCTCCTAATTCAACCCTGTCTACTGATATAGGGTTTTCAGAAATCCAGATATGGTAGGTCTATCGGTGAGTTTTGCTCAAAACTCACTGATATACCTAAACCACTCCTATAGAGCATGATGTGACAGCAAGATTAGAGGTTTGGGCACCCAAAATCTCATCTCCTAGCTCAACCCTGTCTACTGATATAGGGTTTTCAGAAATCCATATATGGTAGGTCCATCAGTGAGTTTTACTCAAAACTCACTAATATTCCTAAACCACTCCTATAGAGCATGATGAGACAGAAAGATTAGAGGTTTGGGCACCCAAAATATCATCTCCCAGCTCAACTCTGTCTACTGATATAGGGTTTTCAAAAATCCAGATATGGTAGGTCCATCAGTGAGTTTTGCTCAAAACTCATTGATATACCTAAACCACTCCTATAGAGCATGATGAGACAACAAGATTAGAGGTTTGGGTACCCAAAATCTCATCTCCTAGCTCAACCCTGTCTACTGATATAGGGTTTTCAGAAATCCAGATATGGTAGGTCCAATAGTGAGTTTTGCTCAAAACTCACTGATATACCTAAACCACTCCTATAGAGCATGATGAGACAGCAAGATTAGAGGTTTGGGCACCCAAAATCTCATCTCCTAGCTCAACCCTGTCTACTGATATAGGGTTTTCAGAATTCCAGATATAATAGGTCCATTAGTGAGTTTTGCCCAAAACTCACTGATATACCTAAACCACTCCTATAGAGCATGATGAGATAGCAAGATTAGAGGTTTGGGCACCCAAAATCTCATCTCCTAGCTCAACCCTATCTACTGATATAGGGTTTTCAAAAATCCAGATTGTTGATGCAGTCTGGCCCTGATTGTTGTTTTGATGTTGACAACGATTTTAGTTTAGGTTGATGATTATGATGATTATGATTAAGTCCTGATCGAGGATTAGACATGATATGGAGGATTCTAGCCTGGAGGGCTAGGTGTTGGGAAAATCCTAACCTGGAGGGTTAGGTGTGAAAAATCCTAACTTGGAGGGCTAGGTGTTGGAAAAGTCCTAATTCGAAAGGGTTGGGTGAAAAGTCCTAGCTTGGAGGGCTAGGTGAAAAGTCCTAACTTGGAGGGTTAGGTGCAAATTCTCATCCTGGAGGATTAGGTGAAAAAGTCCTGGCTTGGAGGGTCAGGTGCCTAGCTTGGAGGGCTAGGTTGGATGAAGTTATAACTCGGAAGGGTTGGGTGAAAAGTCCTAGCTTGGAGGGCTAGGTGAAAAGTCCTAGCTTGGAGGGCTAGGTGAAAATTCCTAACTTGGAGGGTTAGGTGTAAATTCCCAACTTGGAGAGTTAGATGGAAAATCCTTAGCTTGGAGGGCTAAGGTGGATGGAAACTTAGCTTGGAGGGCTGAGTTTGAGTCCCTGGATCGGTCTGGTGATCGATCAGGGATTCTTGCACGCTGCTCCTTCGTGGATCGGTCTGGTGACCGATCCAGCGATGACTGATCGGTCTGGTGACCGATCAGGGAGCACACAGTGAGGTTGGGAACCTACTGTGCTGCTCCTGATCGACCTGGTGACCGATCAGGGAGTATGCATTTCACCCATTGACTGGCTCCTGATCGGTCTGGTGACCGATCAGGGAGCAAGCAGTGAGGTTGAGTTCCCTTGCTGAACTGCTCCTGATCGGTCTGATGACCGATCAGGATCACTGTGCAGATCGTTCTGGTGAACGATCCAGCTTCGCGGGCTCCTCACTAAGATCGATCAGGACGGTTCCTGATCGGTCTGGTGATGACCTGATCGGACTGCTGACCGATCAGGTGACACCCTGATCGGACAGTTGACCGAGCAGAACGCTTAGCCTGAGAAACTCAGAAATTGCCCGATATAAAGGTGAATCGGTCAGGTGAACGATCCACGACCTGGGATCGGTCTGGTGATCGGTCCAGGAGAATCTCAAAGAAATCGTAATTTCTGATTGAGCGTTGGGGATCGATCAGGACGAATCCTGATCGGTCTGTAATCAGCCTGATCGGTCTGGTGATCGATCAGGAGGCTCTCTGATCGGTCAGGTGACCGATCACTTTAATTCAAAATGCACTGTCAGACGCTCTGATCGGGTCTGACCATATTCGATTCGCTGCTGTTTATCTCTGATATTTGATTTACTGCGTGATTTGCTGCTCTAACAGTCTGATTAAGTTACAGGTGACAGGGGAGGATTCAAACACTCAAGGAGAAGTCAAAGAGGGCTTTCCTTGGAGCAGGTTTGTCCCTTTCTCTACTCAGGTTGCAACGGTTGGAGCTGCAGGACTGAAGCTGCTGACTGAAGCTTGGCTGAGGGAGCTCAGGAAGTTCAGTTAGGGTTCAGTGTAGCTGGCGCGTTGGCAGTGAGGCAACTGGAGGCTGCTAGAGATGAGGTCACTTGTCGCTTAGTGGAGAAACAAAAGGAACGAGAGACAACTTCGGTGAAGTAGAGTTCGACAATTCTTCAGCTTGTGTTCTTGAGTTCCTGTGCTTTGAGTTCTCCACATCAAGCTTGCTGTTCTTGAGATTTCCATCATTCTGAGCAAGCGATAGAGAAGCAATCGACCATTACTTGAGCGCTTGAAGGAGAGAACAAGAAGCTTGGAGTCCGACAGTGGGAAGACACGAAGAAGGGTTCTTGCGTGAGATCGCCACTGGGTGGAGCTCAGGGAAGATTGCTGTGTTTTTGTCCTTGCTAAGTGTTTGAGTAAGATCCTTCCCGTTGTTTCTTTGTGCTTAATCTATATCCTTGTTTGAAACACACTGTGGAGAGGTTTCTCCACCGAGAAGGAGATTGCTGAATTATCCGGTGTTAACCGGGGCTTGATCTGCCGACGATCAAGGGATCGCCCACCTTAAGGGCACGCCAAGGAGTAGGGGCAAGTTATCCCCGAACCTTGTAAAATCTCCTTGTTAGCGATCTTGCTAATCTTGCTAGTTAGTTTTCGGTTTTAGTTTCTGCACATCCTGTTTTCCATACTTCCGCTGTGCTACTAACAACCTAAGTGCAGAAACTTGCTAACTCTTCAAAGGAAAAGCGATTGGCTATATTCACCCCCCCTCTCTAGCCATCTCGTCCCCAACACAGATATGGTAGGTCCATCAGTGAGTTTTGTTCAAAACTCACTGATATACCTAATCCACTCCTATAGGGCATGATGAGATAGCAAGATTAGAGGTTTGGGCACCCAAAATCTTATCTCCTAGCTCAACCATGTCTACTGATATAGGGTTTTCAGAAATCCAAATATGGTAGGTTCATCAGTGAGTTTTGCTCAAAACTCACTGATATACCTAAACCACTTCTATAGAGCATGATGGGACAGCAAGATTAGAGGTTTGGGCACCCAAAATCTCATCTCCTAGCTTAACCCTGTCTATTCATATAGGGTTTTCAGAAATCCAGATATGGTAGGTCCATCAGTGAGTTTTGCTCAAAACTCACTGATATACCTAAACCACTCCTATAGAGCATGATGAGACAACAAGATTAGAGGTTTGGGCAGCCAAAATCTCATCTCCTAGCTCAACCCTGTCTATTGATATTGGGTTTTCAGAAATCCAGATATGGTAGGTCCATCAGTGAGTTTTGCTCAAAACTCACTGATATACCTAAACCACTCCTATAGAGCATGATGAGACAACAAGATTAGAGATTTGGCCACCCAAACTCACTGATATATCTAAACCACTCCTATAGAGCATAATGAGACATCAAGATTAGAGGTTTGGACACCAAAAATTATGATAAATACCTATACTACTCCTAAATTATGAGTTATGATTTAAGACCAAGTGTGGGCGTAAAATAAAATGATTTCAGGCCCACGCTGGGCCTGAAATAAATTGTATTCAGGCCCACTGTAGGCCTGAAATAAATTATATTCAGGCCCACGGTGGGCCTGAAATAAATTGTATTCAGGGCCATGGTGGGCCTGAAATAAATTGTATTCAGGGCCATGGTGGGCCTGAATTGAAGTGATTTCAGGCCCAACGTGGGTCTAAAATCATTTTATTTCAGGCCCAACGTCGTTCATCTATATGTGAATTTTAGAGTCTTGAAAAATAAATATAAATACATAATCAATAAAATGTACATGTTAAATCAGAAATATATATGATATTAACAAATTGATATATTTAAAATTCAATTAGTAAAACCTAAATTATATTTATAATACATTTAAAGAAAAAAGCCCCGGCTAAGGCCTGAAATCCTTTTATATCAGGCCCAGCAGTCACTCAGCTTTATAGCGTCCCTTCGAGCCTACTGCTAAGCAATCGTCTTCTAACTCCAGATTTGTTGCGATTTCAAGGTAGAGTGCTTGTCTTCATTGGAGTAGTTGTGGGCAAAATCCTCGTCATCGCACTAGTCGAATTGTACGTACCCTAATTTGTAGTTTGTGATTTCAGTTCTTGCTTATCACCTAGGGTTAGCGATAGTTTTCAGTAAAAGACTGAATTTGAGGAGGGCCTTTTATGAACGAATTCTAAGTGTCATTTTTGTTTGTGTCAAATAATTTTTTGTTTGATGGTTGCTAAGTTTAGTATGGGTCAAAAAAAATCATCTTCAAAGAAAGCTCCTCCCACCAAATCTAAGAAACAACAAGTCCCTGGGGGAAGTCATGGGAAAACACAGTTGCCACAACGAAAAATCAAATTGCCTACCGAGTATACAAGTTTTGCTAACAGAGGTCGAAGTAAACGAATGAACTGGAAAAGTAGCCTTTGTCATTTCAAAAATTTTATTGAATATGTTCCACCCACACCAGCACAAGAAGAATTGCTTCGAGAAATACCCTTTTCTTGGGTCCTCGACCTTCCTACTAGTTCTTGTGTAAGACCCCAGGTTCAGAACATATTTGACAATTGGGATGAAGAAGAACAGAGCTTTGTATTCCATGGGAAAAAACTAAATTTCACAAAGGTTGATATATCACTTATTCTAGGGCTACCTGACCATGGAGAGATAGTCCAACTTGATTTGAATGAGGCCTCCAACCCACTGTACAATGAGTATTTTGAAGATTCCAGTTGTTCTGTACGCAATTTGGAGAAACTGCTAATAAAGTCTACATCCAATGACAAGCTGTACTGTCAGTTGTATATACTCTATTTTTTTTGTACAGTGCTATTTTGTGGTACTAGCAGCATACTTGCCATTCCTGCCCTGTCATTTATTGATTGCGTAGATGATTTTGACAATCTACGAAACTATAATTGGTGCAATGCCGTGTACAATTTCATGGCTCCTCAGTTGGGAGCCATTGCAAAGGAGGTGACATTGAGGCATAGACCAGATGTAGGTGATTCAACCCAACGGGCCAAGGCTCCCTTGCTCAAGGGATTTTCAAATATTTTGGCTGTAAGTTAGAGTACATATACCTGCTCATATAATTTGTTGATGGATATTAGTTACTGATTATAATGATGTTGCAGGTATGTGTTACTGAACATATTAGTATTGCTGCTCCTCAACATCCTCATAGATTGCCAAGAATACTTCGCTAGACCTGGCCTAAGGCCCATGTTGAGAGTATCAAGAGGATGATAGACCGTGTGACCACACATTTAATTATTATTGATTTAATTCCCTTTGATATAGAGCATGATTTGGTACCTGACTACTCTCCTCCAACTCAACCACTTAAGGTACACTGTGAGGAATTACAGCATGCACCAGAAGGAAGCCAGGAATCACAAGGAAGGTTACAGGCTTTACAAATGGAAGCCTGCAATACATGTATACAAAAACAAGAACAAATTGAGACCTTACAACAACAATTAAATATAACACTTAAAAGTTTGGAGGAAGCCAAAAGTGAGACGGCAACAACCATCAGTGCCAAGGATCAAATTATTGCTCAGAAAGAAACAATAATTGCAGAGAAGGAGTCCCAGCTGAAACAAAAAGATGACATCATTGTTGAAAAGGATAAAATAATTGGCGACAAAGATTCGCAACTTAAAGTACAAGAAGAGCAAAATGATAAAAGGGCAGCTGTAAGAGAGGCGATCATATTTCAGTCTAACCAAAAACTCAAACAACTGCATGAACAATTGCAAAGCAAAGGGTCAGATGAAGGTGAGCCACTTGCCAAAAAAGGAAAATAACTCTGGTCAGACAAGACTACCAGCCCAAAGGCAAGGGCAAACAAGTTGTTCAGGATGAGGATGAGGATGAAGATGAAGATGAAGATGAATATGACAAGGCTCCTGCCCCATCAATGCCCGATACTACAACGCAAACAACAAAATCTGCAACCTCCACCCAAACAAACATATCTGAACACCAAAAAGCTAAAGCAAAAGAATTTCAAAAGATGAAAAGCAAAATCTTGAAGAATTCCAGGGCATTTTTAAAGAAGAATAAAGATGCAGAGATTGTTGAAACATTATTAAAGTTTAGTAAATTAAAGTGAGTTAGTTGCTATTGCGTTTGGATAAATATTGTAAAACAATGATGATTATTGACATTCATTAATAAAATTTAATCATTCACATTGTCATTAAGTTGCTATCTTATTTGCATGTAGGTATGAGTTGAATCTAGTATGGTTCAATGAGACCTTTACATTAGATATGTAATCTTTTTTGACAATATTTGATTGGAATGACTACACCACCGGGGATTGCATCAATACATACTGGACTATTCTTGCAAATGAAGCAAAAGCTGTAACTCACCATACAAGCCCTCCATATTCTGTGGGGTGGGGTTTGATGTAAGTCAATTAGCTACTTGTTTTGTTGTTTTTTTCTATGATTTAGTCCACTGACACTTCCTTTTTAATAAACATAAGAACTTTTTGAGGCGATTCATGCTCAGGCTTTTGAACAAACTATTGCTACTGATACGGATAAGCCAATTAGATATATCATCTGTCCTCTAAATAATATAGATGATCATTGGCATCTAATGATTATTGACCTCGTGGAAGGTAGTATCCATCATTATAATTCTCTCGGCACCACAGAAGGGTACACTGCCCAATTTGAAAAAACTGTAAGTTTTCTATTTCATAGATATACCTCAACAAACAGTTTTAGACCAATATAATTATTACTAATGTCATATCTGTGTAGGTGGCATTTTTTAAAAAATTGAACTGATCATATTACAAGATATAGAATAAAGGATTGCCTTCTATAGTTGGGACGGAGTTTAATAAAATTGTTGTAGAAGGACCCACCCAAAGCAGATCGTAAGAGGATGCTTATTTTTGTTAAAAATAACAATTGATTTCATGGTTGGATTTATAAGATGACAACAATGTGAATATTGGTTTTTCAGGTTGGATTGTGCATTTTTCATGATGCGATATGCTGAAAGTCTGGTTTTTTAAAGATCTACATATTTTAGCCAAAAGCAAATGAAAAATTATCGATTTCAGGTGGGATATAAAATAATGAGAGACAAGTGCTGGAAGCTAAATATGTAAATAGTATATCAGTGATACTATGCATATGTAATTGTGATAACAAACATTGTATATTTGTAATTATACAATCTATGTACTCCTTTTCAAATCAATGAAACTTTGCTTTGAATCATTGTTTTTGTCTCATATATGATCTGTAATTGTTGTCGAACCCATCAGTAACATTGAACCTTGCTTTTGCTAGAATCATTTGAATTCATGACCACGGTGGGCCTGAAACAAAAGTATTTTAGGAAACCCACTCAGGGCCTGAAAAAAATGATTCAATTGTATAATGTAAGTTTAATGACAAACAATATATGTTTATAGTTATAATGTATGTAAACCATTTTGATACTCCAATGGAGCATTGCTTTCGATCCTTGTTATTGTGTAATCTCTAATCTATAATCTGTCCTCTTGTCGATAGGATAAGTAATATTGAACCTTACTTTTCCTCTACCCTATTTTTAAATCACAACCCACGTTGGGCCTGAAATGAGATTATTTCAGGCCCAAGCTGGGCCTGAAATTATATTATTTCAGGCCCAGAGTGGGTCTGAAATAATCGCATTCAGGCCCAGTGTGAGCCTGAAATGAGATTATTTCAGGCCCAAGCTGGGCCTGAAATTAGATTATTTCAGGCCCACGCTAGGCCTGAAATAATTCCATTTCAAGCCCACGCTAGGCCTGAAATAATTCCATTTCAGGCCCAAGCTGGGCCTGAAACAATTATGTTCAGGCCCACATAGGGCCTGACACAATAATTTCATTTCAGATTTCAATTAATTCAGTCATAGAATGATTAAATATTTTATATAAATATACATGTTGTGAAATTATTTTTAATATTAAACGTAGAAGGAGATTACCTACGTACACATTGCATACCATAATTTAATTTCATCCATATCATTACATCATATTTTCAGAATTTGGCACAGCAGGAGGTTTGTTTCATGTACCTATGATATTTTGATTTCTCAAAACTTATTACCAGTAGTTAGAGTTTAGATAGCTAGGAGATGGTATTTTTGGTCTCCAAACATAGTCCTAATGATTATCAATTACGTGTTAATACAGTATCAGTTGGCACAGAACAATGAATCAACAAAGTAAACAAACAGAGGGTCTCAAATGACAGATATTCACAAACTATAGGATTTCAGGACTTCAAGACCTGAAATAACATTATTGTGGGTTTATAAATCCGAGAACTTCACAACTGATTATTTATGCTTACATAAATTTACACAAGAAGAAATATATCATAATATTGAAATACTTCTTCAAGTGACAACATTAACAACAACTAGTTTTTTGACAATACTATAGCTGTACAATATACAAAATATATACATTCAGTTCTCCTCCATACAAAATATACACTTCAATCAGAATATTGGGTCACTACATATACCAATTAACTCAAGACCTTGGGGCTAGCGGCATTCTACATGTCCTTTTATTATGACCAAGTTGTTTGCATCGACTGCATTTTCGTTTCACCTTGCCATTGTGTCTGGACTCAATCCGTGCCTTCTTTCGTCTACCAGGCTGCACAAGGCTACGGGGACATATAACTGTAATGTCATTTACTCCAGTAGGCCAAAATTGCTTGCTTCTACAAGGAAAAATACGATCCATGTAAACCCACTTCCAAGTTTTAAAATAAAAATAATGCTCACAATATGGGAGTGTATCTATGTTCCTGTGAATGATTACGGCAATAGCATGTGAGCAAGGAAGTCCTGAAATTTGAAACTCCCCACAATGACAAAACTTTTCTTCCAAATCAACAATGTATGAAGTGCCCTATGTTTATACTTCCATTTCTGATTGAGAGTAAGGGTGAACCTTATAAGCTCTTGCTTTCTCTCTTCTTGAATCTATTTCTTTTGTAGCATAAGGTGTCTAAGCAACATACCATTCGGAGACTTCCTCTCTATGATTATAGAACCATTGAGCAACTTTTCTTCTTGTATTATCAATTAACCTATTTATGGGAAGCTCACGTGTAGACTTGAACAAAGCATTTAAGCTCTCCACACAATTCGTGGTAAGCATTCTGTACATTCTCCCTGTAAAGTGTGCATTTGCCCACCTTTTAGAGTCAATGTTCTGAAGCCACTTATGGGCAACTGGATGTTTTTCAAGCATTGTCTGCATTATCATGTCATATTGGAGTGTTGTGTTGGCTCGTGCTGCTGCCCAAAACAAACCTACAGCAGCTCTACTTCCAGTATCAGTTACCATATTACAACACATGTGGTGGCAACAAAAGGCATGATGCGCGTTTGTGTAGACTTTTCTAACTGCTGATATAATGCCCCGATGTCTATCTGATACTATGGTGATTGAGTGATCATCGACAACAAAGAACCTCTTTATATGCTCCAAAAACCACTCCCATGTAGACCCACATTCAACTTCAGCTATTGCGAAGGCAACTGGGAGAACATTGTCATTACCATCAATCGTCGTTGCAATCAACATTACTCCCGGATACTTTCCTCTTAGGTGTGTGGCATCAATTCCGATAAGTCTACGCAAATAAGACCTAAACACCCTTCGGCAAGCACCAAAAGCCCAAAAACACCGCTGGAACTGATTGTCACCATTCCTGCATAGTGCCACATACATTTCAGGATCTCTAGCTTTTAACTCACGCAGATATTGTGGAAGATCTTTGTAAGCCTCATCATAATCTCCAACAACCTTTTTCAATATTTTCTCCCTAGCTATGTATGCTTTTCTGTATGATATGGTCACTCCAAATCTAGCTTTAATATCTGATATAATCATACTCGGTTTATATTGTTTATTATGAAGAAATTGCTCTTCAACAAAAGAAGTAACAAATGATGAAGAGCATGCATGATGATCAATACTTTCCCTAACAGTTCCACATTGGTGTTCCTTTATATATTTTGTAACAGTGAACTCTACTTCCCCCCTTGCTACTACTCTCCATGTACATGGTTGGTTGAAGCACACTGCTTTAACTCTATTTTTTCGGGTGTCAACTGGGTTATATCTCATATACTTAACCATGGCATGTTTGACAAGTGCATTCTTGAATTCTTCTCTAGATGAAAATATCTGCCCTACGAAAAATTCATGTCCATCTCTTGCTTCTACCTCTACAATTGGCCCGGCAAGCAATCGAGAATTTAAAATATAAGGATCTTCAGCTAATGGAATCTCCTCCTCTAAGTCACTGTACTGATCTGGGGGGAATTCATATTGCTCAATCTGCATATCATCGGCTTGGAATTCTAGTACACTTGTAATAAGTTCTAATTCATCTGCATTCCGGATTTCAATTCCTTCCTCCCCACTCCAGGTTGGCTCAAAGAATTCAACAACTCTTATAGAAGAATTCAAACCCTCATCTTCTAGATTAGTTGCTTCTTCATTTAGATCAATTGTTAAATTCCTCGTAATTTCTGATCCATTCCCCGTGGCAGCATTATCATCAAGAGTATTCCATATCTCAGATAGAATTTCGTCAACAACATTATCATTCCTGAAAAATAAATTATAATTACATTTTACAAACTTTGAAAATCATAATCAAGGACCTAGGAAGGCCTGAGGGCCTGAAATCATTATATTTCAGGCCCTTGGAAGGCCTGAAATCTTTTGATTTCAGGCCCTCACAGGGCCTCAAATCGGTATATTTAAGGCTCTTGGAGGGCCTGAAATCTAATGATATCATGCACTCCCAGGGACTGAAATCCTTTAATTTCAGACCCTCCTAGGGCCTCATATGGTAAGCTATCACCCCTAGGTCGAATTCAAGCATTTATTTATCTTATGTTTAACAAATTTTAGAGAGCCCTTATTATGTAATGCATATCACCCTTAGTCTCCTCCAAACATAAAAATTGTAGAAAGAGTTGATAAGTATAAAACTAGGTCTGATACTATATCAAAGATGACAATCATACGTACATTACTATTTGTATTTGTTACCAATATGTTGCTTGCTTTTTCTCCTTCATCGCCTATCTTCCTCACCTGCCTTGGTGATGAATTGAGTTGTCCAAGGTCGAAATATATACGTACCCTCGTGATGATTCAACTTGTGCAAGGTAGTAATATATATATAGGCTGAGAAAATTTCCACTACCTGCCCATTCGAACCACAAATTATTATTTTACAGCAAAAGTGGTTCGGATGTCTCGAAATGTGAAGCGAAAAAGGTATTTTGTGGCGGGAGGGGTATAATAGGAAGTTCACTTAAGGTGCTGCGCCCTTTGGTAAATTACAAACCATGGTACGCGAAACGGTAATTTCCAATTCTTACGTACGCCCTTTGGTAAATTGCCATTTTTTTAGCACGAAGCCATGTGCTATATAATTTTCAATATTTATTATATTCTTAATTTAGCATAAATAATCTCATAATTTTTCATAAATAGCATAACTAAAACTCTATGACACAAGGGATATGATCCTTTCCTTATATATTCAATTAAGAGATACAAATCATCCCATGCTTACTAAACCAAATCTCTCTTGTATTATTCATTTATATGTGATTGTTTTGATATAGATAATTATATTGATTGGTAATCTAAGATTTCCATGATATTCTGAATTTCTTTTTATGGAGTACCCTAAAGTTCCTTTTTAGTGTCGTCAATTTGAATTGAGTCTGTCGGATTAGCCTATCTCGCTAAACAATTTAAGTGGATTGTATTATTCATTTATATGCAATTGTTTTGATATAGATAATTATATTGATTAGTCAAATCAATTCATTCTGTTCACTGTAGAAATAATCAGTCAACTGATTCTCCCAATCAGTAGAATTGATTCATTTTTGTTCACTTCAAAATCAACAACAGTTGACCAATTCTCCTGATTAGTCAAATCAATTCACTTCTATTCACTCCAGAAGCAACACCAATCGAATCGATTACTCAGATTAATTGAATCGATTTACTTCTAAGGTTGAATCAATTTGACTAATATCAAAATCAATCGGCTGATATGTAAAATTTGTTGATGCAGTCTGGCCCTGATTGCTGTTTTGGTGTTGACATCGATTTTAGTTTAGGTTGATTATGATGATTATAATTAAGTCCTGGTCGGGGATCAGGCAAGGGATGGAAAATCCTAGTCTGGAGGGCTAGGTGTTGAAAAGTCCTGACCTGGAGGGTTAGGTGTGGAAAATCCTAATCTGGAGGGCTAGGTGTTGAAAAGTCCTGACCTGGAGGGTTAGGTGTGGAAAATCCTAGCTTGGAGGGCTAGGTGTTGGAAAAGTCCTAATTCGGAAGGGTTGGGTGAAAAGTCCTAGCTTGGAGGGCTAGGTGAAAAGTCCTAACTTGGAGGGTTAGGTGCAAATTCCCATCCTGGAGAATTAGATGAAAAAGTCCTGGCTTGGAGGGTCAGGTGTCTAGCTTGGAGGGCTAGGTTGGATGATGTTCTAACTCGGAAGGGTTGGGTGAAAAGTCCTAGCTTGGAGGGCTAGGTGAAAAGTCCTAGCTTGGAGGGCTAGGTGAAAAGTCCTAACTTGGAGGGTTAGGTGCAAATTCCTAACTTGGAGAGTTAGATGGAAAATCCTTAGCTTGGAGGGCTAAGGTGGATGGAAACTTAGCTTGGAGGGCTGAGTTTGAGTCCCTGGATCGGTCTGGTGATCGATCAGGGATTTTGGCACGCTGCTCCTTCGTGGATCGGTCGGGTGACCGATCAAGCGATGACTGATCGGTCGGGAGACCGATCAGGGAGCACACAGTGAGGTTGGGAACCTACTGTGTTGCTCCTGATCGATCCGGTGACCGATCAGGGAGTATGCGTTTCACCCATTGACTAGCTCCTGATCGGTCTGGTGACCAATCAGGGAGCAAGCAGTGAGGTTGAGTTCACTTGCTGAACAAGCTCCTGATCGGTCTGCTGACCGATCAGGATCACTGTGCAGATCGTTCTGGTGAACGATCCAGCTTCGCGGGCTCCTCACTAAGATCGATCAGGACGGTTCCTGATTGATCAGGTGATGACCTGATCGGACTGCTGACCGATCAGGTGACACCCTGATCGGTCAGGTGACCGATCAGGAGGGTTAGCCTGCGAAACTCAGAAATCGCCTCAATATAAGGGTGGATCGGTCAGGTGAACGATCCACGACCTGGGATCGGTCTGGTGATCGGTCCAGGAGAATCTCAAAGAAATTGCGATTTCTGATTGAGCGTTGGGGATCGATCAGGACGGAGCCTGATCGGTCTGAAACCAGCCTGATCGGTCTGGTGACCGATCAGGAGGCTTTCTGATCGGTCCGGTGACCGATCACTTTAATTCAAATTGCATTGTCAGACGCTCTGATCGCGTCTGAACACAACCGATTCGCTGCCACTTTCCTCTGATATTTGATATGCTGCTTGATTTAGTGCTCTAATGCTCTGATTGAGTTTCAGGTGACAGGGGAGAATTCAAACACTCAAGGAAAAGTCAAAGAAAGCTTTCCTTGGAGCAGGTTTGTCCCTTTCTCCACACAGGTTGCAACGGCTGGATGCAGGACTGAAGCTGCTGACTGAAGCTTGGCTGAGGGAGCTCAGGAAGTTTAGTTAGGGTTCAGTGTAGCTGGCGCGTTGGCAGTGATGCAGCTGTAGGCTGCTGGAGATGAGGTCATCTGGTGCTTAGCAGAGGAACAAAAGGAACGAGAGATGGAGTGTTCAATAGAGATTTTTTCAGACTTGTGCTCTTGTGTTCCTGTGTTCTTGCTCAACATCAAGCTTGCTGTTCTTGAGTTCTTCATTCATACTGAGCAAGCTATTGAGAGGCAATCATCATACTTGAGCGCTTGAAGGAGAAGACAAGAGGCTTGGAGTCCGACAGTGGGAAGACACGAAGAGGGTTCTTGCGTGAGATCGCCACTGGGTGGAGCTCAGGGAAGCTTGCTGTGTCTTTGTCCTTGCTAAGTGTTTGAGTAAGATCCTTCTTGTTGTTTCCTTGTGCTCATTCTATATCATTGTTTGAAACATACTGTGGAGAGGTTTCTCCACCGAGAAGGAGGTTGCTTCATATCCGGTTTCACCGGGGCTTGATCTGCCGACGATCAAGGGATCGCCCACCTTAAGGGCACGCCAAGGAGTAGGGGCAAGTTATCCCCGAACCTTGTAAAATCTCCTTGTTAGTGATCTTGCTAATCTTGCTAGTTAGGTTTTTGGTTTATAGTTTCTGCAAGTTTTGTTTTCCGCTGTGCTATTAATCACTTCAAGTGCAGAAATTTGATAACTCCTCAAAGAAGAAGTGATTGGCTATATTCACCCCCCTCTCTAGCCATCTCGTTCCCAACAAAATTGAACCCGATTTTACAACATGTTAGTGGATTTATTTATTTCTATTCGACTAATACCAATATCAGTTGAATGAATTTCATGATTAATCAATTTGACGAAAGGGCACACTCCAAAGGTATATACTATAGATAGATCTATTAGATAGATGAACTTCGTACGAGTTTTCTTTCGCATGGATCGCTCGAGGGATCTTGTTTCCGCTGCATTTTGTGTTTTTGGTGCCGGGAGATCCCAACATAATCGACTAATGGTAGTTTTTAGTCCTTCTAATAACTAAATTCGTCTTAAATTTTCTACCCTTGTGTCCCCACTACCTCATGTCGAATGAATCTCTTGTTCTTTGAACTTTTGACACATTCATCCACTTGCACATCCAATCATGTGATTTGCTTGGATTTTTTTTCTCTTTCCAAGAATCCGATCTTCGACCTTCTTGAACTTCCCTTACCTTGCATCAGACCATTTGACTTGCAAGGGTTTCCTCTTGCCAAGAATCTAGTCCATGACATTCTTAGACTTCACTTGTCTTACATCTAGCCTTCTGACCTGCAAGAATTTCGTCTTGCCAAGAGTCTAGTCTATGACCTTCTTGGACTTTACTTATCTTGTATATGACCTTTTGATCTGCAAGAACTTCTTACACACTTAATACTCAAATTAGATCTCTTTTTATTTTGCTCTAGCTTGAATGACGTCAAGCATCATAACTATAATCCTTGGGCATGATTGTATTAACAACAAAAACACAATAGTAGAAATCTCAAACCCCAAAAGTTACTATAGCAAACTTTTTTACTGCAATAGAAACCCTAATAATTGTAGTAACCCTAAAACACTATAGTAAGCTTTATGAAATTTCTCGTACCCTAATTTTAGGTTTTAGAGTCCATCGGTAGATTGATACCGTTAGTACAGTTAGCATTAATAATCAAACTTAGGTTTTGATGTATGATAAATGACTAAAGTTAGATGTTCTATGTTTCTAACCTTTTTACCAAGTGTGCATAATTGAAAGACTTAAGACCTAACACCAGGCTGAAGCTCAGGTAGGTTGATACTTGGCAAGAAATCCAGTTGGGTCCGCGGGACCTGACAACTAGCTAAAGCCCAGGTAGATTGATACTTGGCATGAAGTCCTGTTGGATCCGCGGGACCTGACAACTGATTGAAGTCCTTATAGGACATCTGGCAAGAAGATCTGGTGGGTCAAAGAAGCCAAGTAGAAGCTGCAAATGGCAAGTAAGATAAGTCACTGGAGGAGAGATCCGATGAAGATGAGTCCCCAGTGGGACTTTAGGTACGGTCCAGCTTAGAGACATTTCAGAAATCTAAGTTGAGACCTTGACTAAGATCCTAGTTTTGGAAAGACATGATCTAATTAATAATCATATCATGGTTACCCTATTTATAAGTATGCAAACTATATTTTGCAGGTACATTATTTTTGGACTAACACTTTTTTATAGGGTTGAAATTGTAAAATCTACCTTGGATGAATAGTACCCGAGGTATCTCAGTTAGGACTAAAAGAGCCCTAGATGAGTTGAGGTTGCCTCCAAGTAGAAGGGTCCAAGATAAGTTTTCAGCGGCTGGAAGGTGCCTCAGATGAGATCTGAGGCACCTCAATTCGAACCTGAGGTGCCTCAGGTGGGATTGAAGGCACCCTCAGACCGATAATCTGTGACAACTTCGTGCAGATCAGATTTCCAAATTGAAGGTACCTCAGTTGGAAACTTAGGCGCCCGCAACAGTCTTTATAAGAAGGCTTCGACCAAGTAGTGAAAAATAACTTCCATACCGATCACTTTGCTTCATTATCTTCACGTTGCAGCTGTTCTACTACTCGTCTACACTCGACCAATGTCAGAAGACCGACATTGACACACGAGCTCGATCAATTCCATTATTCTAAGTGTTGGTTACAATTTAATTTACTGTATATCTTTTATTACTGCAAGAGGAAAGTGTAGGGTTATTATACTTCCCAGTTCTTCACTTGTACTCAATCACTTTATCAGGAGTTTACCGATAGAAGATATTAGTGGATTATCCATCAAAAAGGTCCAAGGGACCTAAGTCTTAGAGTAGGACTCATCGATGGCTCTGAACCAAGTAAAATCGATCATGTTATGCTTTTTGTTTGTCTTAATTCATCTTGAGTTTTATCGCTAGTTTTCGGTTGCATACTCGATTTCTTAAATATGAAAATGTCGAAAGATTTCAAAAGACATGCGATTCACCCCTCTCTCATATGCATCGATCCTACAAGTGGTATCAGAATCTCATTCGCTCTGAATTAGTGCAGCCACTATTAGAGCAGGGGATGCTTAATTGTCATTTTCGGATTTCAATTTTTCGTGATAGTCTTAAATTGGTGCAATCACCTCTATTTAGATAGATTTCTCATTGTTCGGATTTTACTCGAAGTTGGTGCAACACCACTCAAGTCGCTTTTTCAATTTTCTTTCTCACACACTACTAATCCAAGACCCAATTTTGAGACATTTCTCTCTCTCTATTCTTGTGTGTGTAAGATTCTTAGATGGCCCAAAGAGAAGACTATAACACTGCTTGCCCACACTCTTTAGCGAAGATGATTTCCTCTATTAGAAAAGAAGGATGGAGGAGTACCTAAAGATGAACATCGACTAGTGGTTCTCTACTAAATCCCAATATACAGCTCCACTGGACGAGATCACCGGTCTACCATTCAAGCATGACAAATGGAACTTAGACACCAAGAAGAAGGCTCAAATTGACTCAAAAGCACTAAACACTCTCCAATGCGGGCTGACAAAGGAGGAGCTCAACCAGATCGAATCGTTCGAGAACACCAAAGAACTTTGGGACATGCTGGTCGAGAAGCATGAAGGCACCAGCGACACTAAGGTAACTAAACACTATCATTTGTTAAATAAGTTATTTAATATAAAAATGGATGAAGGAGAAATTGTGGGATCATTTAGAATCGATAAGTCAACAATGATGAGTCGAGGGAAGCACACTTCGAGGCATATGCGAAGGATGACATGAAAACGACCTGCGGGCTTGTATGCATCCGAGGGTCGAGAGCCAAAGCGAAGAAAGCTTGAAGACAATAGGTCAATGCTACAAAGAAGAAGTGAGTCATGAGGGTCTGAGTGCGAGTGAAATATACACAGGAAGGGAAACCCTAGGTGCAGACTGAATTCGAATGTTGGACTGTAACGTTCGAATTCGACAACTGTCAGTTCGGACCTAAGGCGCTTCAGGTAGGATTAAAGGTGTCCTCAAATCGATAAGCTACGACAAATTCATGTTGATCAGATTTCTAGATTGAAGGTGCCTCAGTTGGGAACTAAGGCGCCCACAACAATCTTTATAAGGATGCTTCGACCAAGCAGTGAAAAATAACTTCCATATTGATCACTCTGCTTCCCTATCTTTAGGCTATGACTATTCTACTACTTATCTACGCCCGACCATTGCCCTGACACAGACACATGAGCTGGATTAATTCCATTCTTCTAAGTGTTGGTAACAATTTCATTTACTGTATATCTTTTATTACCACAAGAGAAAAGTGTCGGGTTGTTATACTTCCTAGTTCTTACTCGTACTCGCTTACTCTATCAGGAGTTTACCAGTAGAGGATATTAGTTGATTACCCATTGAAAAAGTCCAAGGGACTTCGGTCTTAGAGTAGAAGTCACCGAAGGTTCCGAACCAAGTAAAACCGATCGTGTTCTGCTTCTTTGTCTGAGTTCATCTCGAGTTTTATCGCTTAGATTTCCACTGTGCACTTTCTTAAATATGAAAAAGTCGAAAAATTTCAAAAGACACATGATTCACCCCCTCTCCCACCTCCCCCTCACGTGCATCAATCCTATTGATACACCCTATCAATTGACTAAAATTCCTATTTTAGCCTTAACCAAGTTAAATTCTCGTCTTGTCTTGTATTTGGTGGACTCAACCTATCAACACTTTGTCGGATATCTGATCAACCTTGACCTGCCAAAGCTTTATTTTGCCTAACATTTAATCAGTCTTGACATATTAGGCCTTCGTCATTACCAAACATTCAGTTTTCCTTGACATGTTTGGATTTCTCATCTCATGCCTAACATCCGATCAACCATGATATGTTAGGACTTTTCTCATTACCGTGTGTGTCTGGTCCTCCATGATTAATTTAGATTTCATCATTGCCAACTCCTTGTTGGGCTTTTAATCATTAAGTGTCCGGCCAACGATGACCCACTTAAACTTTTCATCTTGCCAACTCTTTATTGGACATTCGACTGCCAAGTGTTTGACTAACCGTAATCCATTTGGACTTCTGTACCATCAAATATCCTATCAACCTTGACTATTTAACATCTCACTCAACCAACTAATATATTGATCAAACATCGAAACTCAAATTCGAGTCAAACTGAGATTGGTCAACAAAACTTGGTCAACCTTGACCAGAGGTCGACGGCACCAACATAACCTCCACTTGTTTGTGTCTTAAATCACATTGGTCTGCCTTAAGGGACCATACACTCATTTCACGAGTAGATCAACAAGTGTACGTGTTGTGAGTTGCTGTCAAAGCCAACACAAGACTTAGGGTTGTTCTTAGAGTTCTCAAAAAACCATCTTAGTTGGCTCTTCTATGATGATCTCTTAAAATGTTGCAATTTAAAATTGAAAGTTAGATGTTATGGTTGCCTTGGTCATTACAAGACCGGTATAGGTTGCATGTTGATCTTTGCTTCTTAGGCGAACTACTTCATTTTTAAATTTGACTACGAATAGGTCATACACCACGCAAATGACACACCGCGAAAGAGAGCTTGAGGGGAGGGTGTAGACACCTGATAAAATGGAGAGAATGTATTGCAAAAACAATAGCAAAGATTAGCTCACGAACCCTTAATTCAAGTGGGCTAGACAAATTAAGCAAACTTAATTAATTATATTAACATAAACCAAATTACTATAAATTATCAATTGATTGATCATTAAAGTAGATCGCTAACTGTAATTTTAAAATCATTAGATAGGGGGCATAGAATGCCATTATCAAATTCAAGGATACTCAGTAGTAGGACCTATTTGCCCTAATCTTTAAATAATTAACTGCATACTGTTTGATTAAATATGCTCAAAAACAACTAAAGCACTAACTTTTCCTAGCTATCAAAATTATACGGCAGATCAGTCATGCTTGCTTAATTCTTTGATTCCTACTGATTAGTCGATCGATAAATTAAAACACATCTAAACATAAACAGTATTGATCACAAAGACCTAACATCTGCATGTGCATGAAAGCATGCATCAAACAATGAAAAGAAAATAAAATAAAAGTTTTGAGCATGCCTGTATTGCATGAGTGATGAGTCCCACAAGTGAATCCTCTCAACCCTCACACAAACACATGCACTGCTGTTCAAGATTCAAGAGCAAAGAATTTAAGGTCTTCCCCTGCCACTGCCATGCATCATTTGCATGGCCAAGGAAAGCTTTCCACACACCTTTTCAGTACCCTTCTCACTGCACAGCACTGGTGCTCACCTCGAAGTTATACAGTAACTTAATGGTCCTTTTCCCCCTTAAATATTCATAAAGTCTATTTATGATTCCTTGTGTTGGACAATACATTGAACTGAAACTACATCTATAGATATATTAATATTTTTTTAACATTTTAAGACTTATTAAAAACTCTAAGAGCATTGATGAATCAAACCCAGTTGTGCTAGCCTTTTAAAAATCAAACTGAAATGTTTATAATTGATTAACTTAGTTTGAGATCAAGAAGTAACTTGACAAGCTAATGTAAAATGACATGAACCATATAATTTCTTAATAACTCATCAATCTATATGAATATATAACATCATTAGGCTGGTTGGTGAAAAAAAATCTTTGAATAAGCAATTAAAAGGTTGAGTGTTACTGAAGAATCAATTATAGTACTAATCACCCTTATTTCATTTGTGTTCATCACTCTCTATTAATATATAGAAAAAAGGAGATGGGTGTCTGCATAAAATTAACACTGACATTTTTTTGTTGATTAATAGCATCTATCACAACTTAATCACATGCCTTTAATTAATTTGAACACCACTGCAGTACATACTCTTCCCTGTCTAGATCTCAACATCATAGACCTTCACATTAAAAAATATGCATTTAGTTTTTCAAGGAAGAAGATGACAAAGAACAATGTATTATGTGTGTTCAAATTGTTGGCTCAGTCAAAGATTGCTCAAACTACAGTCTTCAATGTTTCCTTGCTTCTTACTTTAAAACTAGACAGCTATAAACATCAGGGTCTTAAATTTAGAGAGTATAACTGTTTCAGATTATTATGGTTAGATTGTAACTAAAAAAGATTCATTTAATATAATTGGAATGACCGGATATCAAGTCATGGGATCAAATTAAATTAGAAATTATTATAATAATTCTGTTATAATTATTAATAACTTTATTATAATAATTAGAATACTTCTGTTATAATAATTTTATTAATCGGTCAATTGATCAAGTATTTTTACACCCTATATATTGGGTATTGTCCCTAGAGACGAATATTAATGAATAATAAGATTTATCGTTGTTCATATTCTTTGTTGCTCTCTTTCTATTCCTTCCTTTTAATATGGTATGAGAGCTATAGCTCTTCTTACCTAACACGCCGCCTCTTTTTTATCGACGCCTTTCTTCTTCTTCATGTGACTCCGACCATCCCAAACGAGCATCCTCCTCTACCAGTTGTGTTATCATCGTTGCTTCTTAAAAGAAAAGACCAACGACTATTGAAGTGGTGATCCTCTCTTCGTTTTTTCCACCCAGTTAAGATATCCTCTCTCTCTCTCTCTCTCTCTCTTTTTTCTTTTCAAATCGCTCTTCTCTTTATTTCTTTCCCAACTCTACTTTTTTCTATTTCTCCATTATTTATCTCTTCCTTTCGAAAATATTTTCCCAAATCCCTTCCTTCTCTCTTTTCTCTTTCTCCTTTTTGCTTTTATTTCCAGTGTCAGATACTTGGACAAGATGCCAAATTTATCTCAGAGTTGGGCATATTAGTACACAATATCCTAAACGATTTGATACAAATTTCATCAATGGTTCTTCAGCTTTAAGAAAATCAACTATTTCACAAGTATATCCTAAAGTACTCTTGTCTACACCTACTCTTGGTAAACCACTAAAGTTTTCTTCTACCGAATGGTATATTGACACTGAAGCAACTCATCATGTCACATCAGACTATAATATCTTTATAGAATTAATGTCGTACCATGATTCAGATACTGTACAGGTAGGCAATGGCTCAGATTTGTAAATTACTAATCTTGGAAATACATATATTCATTTATCCAATCATACTTTTCATATCCGCAACATTTTTTATGTTCCATCTATTACTAAAAAATTTACTCTTCACACTTTAGTTTTGTCTTGATAACAATGTCTTTTTTTTGAATTTCATCATAATCATTATCTTATAAAAGATAGAGAAACAGATACTATTGTGTTTCATGAGGGAATGAAAAATGACCTCTACTATCTTCAAAGTTCTTCAATCAAAGCTTTTATTGGTGAACGTACAAATATACCAGCTTGCCTTGCTCGACTTGGCCATCCTTCCCTTCATATTGTTTAGTTGATCATAAATAGGAATGGTTTACTTACTTCGTTTACTTCTTCTTCATCTCATTCATTTAAGGCCTGTATGAAATTTAAAAGTCAAAAGTTACCTTTCTTTTCTTCCAATCATGTTTCCATTTTTCTACTTGAAATAATTCATTCTGATATTTGGGGCCCTACACCTATCCTATCTAATCGAGGATTCCTATATTATGTTACCTTCATTGATCATTTTAGTAAATATACTTGGCTTGGAAATTTGATTTATTAGACATATTCTATCATTTTCAAAAATAAGTTGAATGATATTTTAATCGCAAAATACTCTATCTTCATTTTGATTGGGGAGGCGATCAAGCTCTTCATCATCATCTTATCTCTTGTGGGATTGTTCATCGAGTCTCTTGTCCGTACACTCCAGAGCAAAATGGCTCTATTGAGAAAAAACATAGACATATAGTTGAAACTACCTTAGCTCTCCTTTATCATGCATCAGTTCCACATAAATTTTGAGATAAAGTTGTTTGTATTGTGGTATATCTCATAAATCAACTTCCTACCCCATTGCCCAATCATAAGTATCCTTTAGAAAAACTTTATAATCAGACTCTTGACTACACCTTTCTTCGAATCTTTGGTTGCGCATGTTATCCATGGTTATGCCCCTACTCTAAACACAAACTTGACTCTCACTCATTACTGTGTATTGTCCTTGGTTATAGTAATATGCATAATAGGTATCATTACTTACATATATCAACTGGATAGATATACACTTCACGACATGTTGCTTTTGATGAATCTCTATGTCCTTTTTCAGCAGCCTCTTCAATCACTCCTCTAGATACAGGTGGTATTTTCTTGATGTCGCCTAACATTGTCGGAGATGAAGGCATCCAAAGTCCTACTTTGGAGCTCTCTTATAACTCCCGTATACCATCGAAATCACCTTAAGTTGCTACTCTAATCGTAGAAGCCTTGCCAATACAAGATAATATGCTCTCTAGCTTTGGATTATCAGATAATACAAGTCCATCATCAAAATCACCATGTCAGCCTACTCTCTCATTATCATCAACAAGTGATTCAGATGATAATACTCCTCGTCGTATACTTCCCTTAAGTGAAATATATGCACGATGTCCACCAATGACAACTCGACATCCCCTTTCATGACTCTAGTGGTTTTTTAAAAATTTATTGAACCAACTTGTTTTACACAAGCGAACAAGGATCCAAATTGGTGTAATGCAATGACTATAGAATTTGATTCACTTCTTCATAGTGGAATATGGAGCTTAGTTACGCGCGCTCCCTCAATGAATGTTGTGGGCTCTAAATGAGTATTCCGTCTTAAGCATCAAGCTGATAGTTCTCTTGAACGACATAAAGCTCGACATGTAGCCAAAGGATTTAGTCAACAACCAGGTATTGACTTCAATGTATCTTTTAGCCTAGTCTTCAAAATTACATCTGTTAAACTATTGTTATCGATAGTTGATAGTTCTAATTGACGTGTACGACAATTAGACATTTCTAAAGCATTTCTTCATGGTCATCTTAAAGAAACTGTATTTATGAAGCAACCACCTCAGTTCATTCATCCATAATTTTCTTCTCATATTTGTCAACTCAAGAAATCCTTATATGGTCTTCGACAAGCACCTCATGCATGGATTCATCAATTATCTAATTGGTTACAAGCTTAAGGATCTTCTGGATCAAAGACCGACTCGTCTCTATTCCATAAATATAATGATGGATCAAAGATATTTTTTTCTTATTTATATGGATGACATCCAAATAACCAGCAACGATCAAAAGGGTATCACAACTTTATTAGGTCTTCTCAATCAATAATTTCCTACTCGAGATTTGGGTGTAGGATCCGTGGCGTCGATAGGGGGGGGTAAATATCGACTCGTAAAATTTGTTGTCGGATCTTCGTTAAATGTTCGCTTAATATCAGAGTTGTTAATAGCAGCGGAATAATAAAAATAAAAGCAAACACAATCACGAACACACAGGATTTACTTGGTTCTCAACCCCCAGGGTTAGTACATCCAAGGCCTAATTACGAGTAGCGCTCGCCCACTAGTGATCTCGTTTCTAAAATTTTCGGAGGCAGAGAAACACGTCCTACAGTTGAGAGTACAAGCAAAATAATGATAAAGAATTACAAACTAAATGCAAACCAAAACAGAAAATGATAATCCCGACCGATCTGGAACTCTGAAGCATCACACACTTCCTCCTGGAGCCTCCTTGGTCGTAGAGCTTCGTCTCAACACTTTTCCTTTGCACAAAATCAGTAAGCGGATGTGTAAGATGTTGATTTGAGCTGCTGCGCTCGACCCCTTTATATAGTACTTATTCAGGCGCCTGAATGGCCTTCCAGGCGCCCTCGTTGCAGTCAAAACTTGATCCGAACTGGCGTACTCGGCATAGAGATAAGACCTGCATCCTAGGCGCCTGTGAGCCATTCAGGCGCCTGGGAGCCCTTTCCCAGGTTTCTTGTTTTCTTGTGTTTGCTTTACTATCTTTCCTTCAACTCCAGGTTCCTGCAAGACAAACAAACACAAAACAAAACAAATAATCCTTACTCTTAATGATTGACAGCCAGAGCTATCTGGTTCTGACTTTGGATTTCAAATGATATCCTAGGTCGAACCGACGTCTACTATTCTCTTTCCGGGGGAACGCATACTCGCCTACTCCAATCTGGAGAAGTTTGCCAACCGGGACCTCCAGTTAGACTTTTGTTTGGCCTTCGAGAATCCGGAACTCGACGACGTTCAACCTCGAGCCGTCTCGACTCCTGCCTGCGATCCCCACTCTGTAAAGTCTTCTACTTTGTCCCCTGGACCAAGTCTTCATGCTCGGCTTCACTTGCCAAGTCTTCGTTGCTCGATCCTCGACCTAGACTTTTGCTTGGCCTCCGAGAATCCGGAACTCGACGACGTTCGAGCTCAACCCGTTTTGACTTCTATCCGCGATCCCCGCTCTGCAAAGTCTTCTACTCGATCCCCCAGACCAAGTCTTCGTGCTCAACCCTACAGGTCAAGACTTCGTGCCCAATTCCCCGAACCAGAACTTCGGTGCCCAACCCTCGGCTAGGACTTTGTGCCTTGATAAGGACTTCTTTGCTTAGTCATCTTAATCCTGACTAGACTTCTTTCTGCCAAACGTCAACTCCTTTTTGGCTTAGTCCAAATGTGTTCTATTACTCTGCCAAATACCAAGTCCTATTTGTCTTATCTCTTGGTCAAACTGACCAACCCTGGGTTCTCTGTCAAACATCAGATCCTGTTTGACTAACCCTTGTTCTAACTATCAAACCTTGGTATATTGTCAAACATATCATATCTAGGTTTGATCACCCTGCCAAACATCAAGTCATGTTTGGCTAACCCTTTGGTCAACCTGATCAAGCTTGGGTTTACCCTACCAAACATCAGTTCCTGTTTGGCTTAACCCTTGATCACTTTGATTAGACCTTAGTATATTGTCAAACATCGAAACACTAGAAGTTGACTGTTCATAACTGATGCTCTTTGTATCAACAATCTCCTCCTTTTTTATGTTTGACAATAATCACAAGTTAGATTTTGGTCTAAGGGTTTTAGGTCAATATTTGGGAGAAATAAAAAAAAATCTAACTTAAGGTACTCTCTCCCCCTTTGACACATATCAAAAAGCATTATAAGGCAATAATAAAGATTTTAACTTAACATTTGCACCCAATAATATGGTTTTTGAAAATATTTAAGATTTTTAAGAAAAACATAATTTTTAAAAATCCTCCCCTTTTTTTATTTTATAATTCAAGTAGTTTTTTTAGAAAATATTTTAGAGAACACTAAGTACTTGAGTAAAATTTAAGAAAATAGGTACTTTATTGTTTTGAATTTCCCTAAATTTGACACAATCCTAGGAATCTTGTTGACCACAAGAAAAAAAAATTTCTATGTGTCTTAGAGACTTTCCAATAATGATAAAATATATTCAATTTAAGTTATTTAATTTTCAAAAAATAAATTTCTTGATTTGGATTCCTTCGCAATCTGATACAATATTATCCTAGGTAACCTTGTTAACTACAAGGAAAACTTTCCTATGTGTCTTGCAGATTTGGCCAAACTCAAGCAATTTTCAAAGATGTTCGAAAAGATTTAATTTTTTTTTAAAAATGAGAATATTATATTTTCACGAATATAGTGTTTTTGAAAATATAGTATTTTCTAAAAATATAGTATTTTTGAAATCTTCTAAATCATTCTTTTAATTTGAACCATCCTCTAAACCTGATATAGTCCTAGGAAGCTTGTTGACCACAAGTTGAACTTCCTCTGAGTCTTAGGGTTCGATTCAAATGAAAAGAATTACATAATTGTCTTAGGGTTCGATTCAAACAAAAAGAATTACATAATTGTCTTAGGGTTCAATTCAAACAAAAATAATTACATAATTTATATATATTTTTTAGGTTCAAAGTAATCAAAAGACGAATTGTTCTTTTGATTGAGACTCCCCCTAAGCCTGACATAATCTTAGGAATCCTTGCAGACTATAAGGAAAATTTCCTATGTGTCTTTAGAGTTTATCCAAATCAAAAGATCAATTAAAGCATTTTTAGAAAAATATAACAATTTTGAAGAAGTATTCTTCGAAAAACATTTTGAAAGGAATATTTTTCGAGAAAATTTTTTTGAAGGACATAAATTTTTGAAGTAATATTTATGTAAAAATAATTTTTCGAGCAAAAATCACTACAAGAGAAAAGTTAAACAACAACGCTTTTTCCGCGTTGTCGTTAATGCTTAAAAAGCGATGTTGATGAAGCCGTTGTAGAAAGTATATCTACGACAACGCTTTTTCCGCGTTGTGGTTTGGAGCAAAGACAACGCTTTTTTCGCGTTGTCTATTGGTTTTTAAAAAGCATTGTTATTGACGCTGTTGTTAAAAGTCGGGTATCAAAGACAACGC
Source organism: Boesenbergia rotunda (assembly GCA_024364735.1). Taxonomy (NCBI): domain Eukaryota; kingdom Viridiplantae; phylum Streptophyta; class Magnoliopsida; order Zingiberales; family Zingiberaceae; genus Boesenbergia; species Boesenbergia rotunda. Next base: position 112,812 of record JAGFNQ010000728.1, on the reverse strand, counting down.
GGAAAAAGCGTTGTGGTTTGGCACAAAGACAACGCAAAAATCGTGTTGTGTATTGTTACTTAAAAAACGTTGTCTTTTTAATAGGCAGTGTTTTTCACAATTTATAATATTCACAATTTATAAACATTTTTATTCACAATTGATAATATTCATAATTTACAATATTCACAATTTACAAGCATTTTTATTCACAATTGATAATATTCACAATTTACACTGATAATAGTTTACAAAATTCACTTATAATACAGTGCATTATTTACAAAAGTGTTTGTATTCCATATTAAATACAAAAAATATCTCAATTCACAAGTTCTATAAAACTTCATCATTCACAAGTTGTTCTTTGGGGCTGTTTGTTAACTCGATCTGCTTTAACACTGCATAAAAATAATAAATTGGGATAAGAGATTATATACACACAAATAAGACTGCTTCCATATGTGACAACTAAAAAGAATATAAAGCATACCTAGATGAACTATTAGAGATTATGATAAACAGAATCAATGTAACACTGACCTTTTGTTAACTGAAAAATATACAGAGCACAACGCTCAACGGCAAGTCTTACTGGGCCACTCCCATTCTTTAACTGAAAAGATCTATGTCTAATGAACTAGGTTGCAGATTCAGTCATATCCATAAGTACTTGTAGCAGATCCTGGAACTCATTATCTTCCATGTACTGAGAATAAATAAGATTGTACATCAGTGCCTCAATGCAAAATAAAACAAAAGTATACAAAAAATCTCATAAAGCATCTTAAAGAAACTAAAACGAAGCAGAAGCATTTGTAGCAAGTTGTTGTAAGTATTTCTCTAATAGTAGATTCATCTATCATTTCACAGCTAGACCAAATATGGTAATCAACTTCAGACCACTGTCTTGCAATAGACACAAATCCCAAAAATCAATCACATAAAAGATGTTGTACCTGAGACATGATTCCCATGACTTTTGTTGCAGAAACTCGCACCTCATCATCATCAAGTTGCAACATGGCTCTCAGTAAAGTAGCAAGTTACTTAAATAAGATTATAGATTATGTTATGTAAACATGGTACTGTTAGAATGTAGATTGAAACTATTCATACTAAATAGTAGCAATTTCTTAAGGGAACTTAACATCAGTCATATATCATGCAGAATGAAGCAAGTACCAACAAAATTTTGGTCCTTAAGTCATATAACTCTCATAAAGCATAGAAAAATAGTATGTCATGAGATTTGATATTGAATGGCAAACCAAAAACGAAGCAAAATGCTCAGATGTCATCACTGCGTTGAAACCAACTATAGGCACCAAGGAAGCTAACAGTGTTCTAAAAACCACCTACAAAGGCACAGTAATGTTATGTGACAAAAGTGTCACCTCTTTATTAAAAATAAAACATTTGATGTATTAGAACTAAATGACAGCTTAAAGCAAAGTAGCAAACATTTGATGTATTAGAACTAAATGACACAATCAAACAAGGATAGAAAATGAGTTTCAGAAGGTTCCCTACCAGAAATTCCATGTTCTGATGTCCTGTTCACCAAAGAAGAGAAGATTTTGTCAAGAATGAAACAGTTTGAGAGGCCGGAGCTACAATTATATGCAAGTTAAATTATTAAGATGCATTCACAAAACCATCGTGGGTCCTAAGGAAGAATCATTGGCATTGGATCAATAGTTTTGACTTGTTAAAAAGAAAATTGATAAAAATTACAGATTAAAAAAACACACTGAATATTTGGTCTCAACATTAGTTCCAAGAACTCAACAAGAAAAACATGGATTTTAAATATTATAAAGGGTCTGATTCTGAATAGCTGACTTTCACAGAGAAAACGAGAAAACAATTATCAACCATGAACCATTTGCAAAGTTCAAAGAGTTAAAAAAAAAATGAAAAAAAGGCCAAATCTTCAAGGACTTACTTTTCTTCTGTTTTGTTGTCTCCTTCAGCAACTGTACCACTTGCTGAACTGGAAAAGCAAAGCTTACTCTGGAAATTGACATGAAAAAAATCAACAATTTTAAAAATAACTAACTTAAGAGAACTTCAAACAACAGGGAGAGTATCGTTAATCAAGAAACTGCATCTGGAAAAAAGAAAGAGCCTAAGAGGCTCAGAAGAGTTAGAACACAGGTTACCAAAACTAAAGAAGCATCATATAGTGTATACGAGATGATAATGTAGAAGCATCATATAGCATATACGAGATGATAATGTAGTCCAACAAATATTGAGACCATTAGACAAGAAACTCCGGTCGATATATGAATTCTGCATATGAACAAATCCAAAGTAAGCACGGATCTTAAATAAGAATGCATATGAATTCTGCAAACAATTCAGATGCAAGAGTTGATGATGCCAAATTTAAAGTGAAAAAGAAGCTTCAAATAATCCAATAAAAAAAGAAGCATAATAAAACCAAAAAATTCCCGCAAGTAGGGCAATTGGTTAAATTCTCATACTCCTTCCGGTATAAGATACAATCATTAGGGCAAGCATGAATTTTTACATAATCCATCCCTAATGCAGATAAGCTTTTCTTTGCATCATACAAAGATAAAGGCAATTCATTGTCATCTGGAAGTATTTCTCCTAACAAACTAAGTAGATCAGTGAAACTTTTATCACTCCAACTATATTTGGCCTTCAAGTTGAATAATTTCACAATTGCAGATAACCTTGTAAATTTAGTACATCCAGGATATAAAGGTTTCTCGGCATCTTTAAGTAACTTATTGAATTGGGTTGGATTCTCAGCATAACTATCATATGTATCATGAACCATATTTATTGGTTCATCACGAACATATTCTCTAGGCCCTACTGGATCAATTTCATTTTGTGAAATCCCTATCGTAGATCTTTCGCCGTGCCATATCCATGTATGATATGTCATATCTATACCGTTACAATACAGATGTGCCCTTATAGTTTGTATATTTTTCTTCTTTAGATTACCACATTTTGCACATGGGCAAGATATTCCCATATTCGGATCATTACTGTTTTCCAATGCAAATATCAAGAAAGCCTCAACTCCATTCTCATATTCACGGGATAGTCTATCCTTTGACATCCATTCTTTGTCCATTCTTGTTTTAACTAATAAATCAACGATGAGCTAATACCTAAAAAGGAACTGTAATTAATAAATCTAAAATATTAACACAAACAATAGTGTGAAATAGTAACAAAATATTCAAACAATTAATCAAAATTGTATGTAGCTGTATGATTAGCAAAACATAGGAAGTAAATAATGTAGTAATACGCAATTGGATATTGTGTTAGCTTATTTCCTCAAGAGAAAAGCAGGTAGAACACTGTATAATAGGCCATGTTACTTTTACTATCTCATTCAGACTAATAATACAGATTATTCTTTCTTTAAAATGCAGATCTTGGGATTATCTTCAAAAAATATATATATACAAGATAGAGATTTTATTGAGGCTCAATGTATGCTTAGTTGCTTTAAATATGGATTCGACGGTATAATAGTCCCTTATGTATTACTAGGTTGATTCCATCTCCACGTAGAAGATGATAGTAGAGAATGATAATTCTTAATATATCAACTAAAAGGTCTTTTAATAGAAGCTATGCTTCAATATCTAACATTGAATTCAGAAAATTTTGGTATATATCAGATCTAAAATAGATACATTTCTATTAATGAAAGACTCCATCTATGTATAGTTATTACACAAAATACAAAGCCCTTCTAATTGAGATAGCCAACTCCCAGATCCACTGACCTCAGTATTTTACATGATAAAAAAAATTCACTTTTAGTCACTCTGAAAAGAAAAAGGATGATTGTTTTCTTTGATAAGCAAAGTTGGAATTCATACTATGGATCAGGTTCGCTCTTGACAGAATTGTCAAAGCCCTTCATGTAATGTGTGCGCTTCCAGTTTCAACTGTAAATCTATGTGACAATATCTCCTACATTAAGTTGATGCAAGTTAAAAGCTAGTTCCACCTTCATAGAATACTGACAAAATGGTTTCTTGATTTTAGATATGGGTGATCTAGGCACACACAACCTACAGCAATTATGTAACCCAATATAGGCTAACAATTTTTTAAAAAAATTAAAACAATGGGTAGATTCTCTGTTCTCCAAGTTCACTATGAATTCATCAAAGTTGTAATTCTTTACTAAAATGTAAATGTAATAAAAAAAAGATGTCATCCTTCAAAATTTCAATCCGCTGTCTTTTTGTTTTACATGATCATTTTGTTTTGTGATTAGTAATCTTCATGAGGTAAATACAATCAAAGTTATCTTCTTGTTGCATTTTGTAGTTTATTCTTGTGATCATCTTATTTCTTTTATTTCATTCGTAGATTCTTAGAACACCTGATCTAGTACACCTAATAGCATACTATTGTACTTCCAGGTTTGGGTTGCAACAGACACTGGGAATCTGGAAGTAGCATACATTCCATTTCAGAAACCCTTAAGGATTTCGGAAACCCTAAACTGGAAAATGCCTAGGGTTTTAGAATCTATCGATCTTACTCCCAAAGCGGTAAGAGAGAAGTGTGATTCGAGGAGGATGTACCTTGGTGTAGTAATTTGCAACCCCCTTCTCCCCGAGCGTCACCAGCAGAAGCTTGAAATCTGACCGCCACAGAGTCAGAACGCCGGCGACTGCGAGAGAGAGAGATGGAGAGGGTAGTGGCGAGCGTCGTGAGCTGCCGCTGGGGTTCAGTTTCCACTCGACGGACGAAGAGCTCGTGGAGGATACTTCTTGGTGGTGAGCTAGGAGAAGATGTATGTTCACCAGATCGTACACAATGTCGATTTCGTGGAGAGGAGAGGACGAGGGAGGTGGCAATGAGGGAGGTGGAGGGAGATATTTCGCGGAGAAAAGAAGCGCGGAGAGATTTTTCGCGAGCCGCCGAGGGTTGGCAATGAGCGAGGTGGAGGGAGGGGATGTGTTTTTTATTTTAGCGGGAAATACGACAACGCTTTTAAAAACGCTTTTGTAACAACGTTGTCTTTCATCCGAAACCACAACACTAAGCACATCGCATCATTATAAAACGTTGTCGTTATTAAATAGTAAAACACATAGACAACACTTTTCACTAAAAACGTTGTAAAACAAAAAAAGACAACGTTTTTTAACGTTGTCGATTGGGCGTTGTTGATTGCAAAAATTCTTGTAGTTAATCATTTTGAAAGAGATAATAATTTTTTTGGAATGAATAGTTTTTCAAAAATAAATTTTTCAACAGAAACGTTTGAGAACACGATAAACACTGATTCCCCCGGAACTTGACACATTCTAGCTGCCCTTGTTAACTACAAAGGCCTCTACCTATGTATCTTAAGAGACTTTAGTGTTGACCTAGAATGTATGTGTCTAAGTGCAGGTCAAACAATTTTCAAAAAGATATATAATTTTTTGAAATCTATTTATATGTACACACAATCATGCATGAAATTCATTAAAACATTATTATGTTCAGTCACTATTTTTAAAATAGATTTTTAAGAAAATATTCTAAGAATTTTTAAAAATATTTGTCAATTGATTAGTCCTTATCATCTCACTCATTCTAAATGTCGCAGTACAAACAAGCATGGTTGCCTTATGGATGTTGTGAGATGCTTGAATAATTTTTCTCAATATAATTTTATAGATTGATTGACCTTGAGTTAGATTCAAGTTTAACAATTAGTAACTTAAAAGTAAATTTTAATAATTGGCTCCCAGGTCTTGGCGAGGTACAGGGGTCTTCTTTGGCCTTAGCCTTATTGGATCAACAACTCGTTCCTTAGACAAAGCCTTTTATAGAAATAATACTTTCAATTTACTTTTTGAGAAACTTTGGTCTAACTAGTCTAGGATGTGGCGAGGTAGATTCGGCTAGTTCCACTTAGCTAGGTTGACCAAGTCGGGTACTCCTTACCCTTCCTAACTTCCCAGACCAAGCTTCCCTAGCGTACTATCATCTCGCCCCCACCTTGGTACTATATTAGGTAAGTGTCAACCAATCTTATTCCTATCTAGCCATTCTAGATTTAGCAAGAAATAAGCCAGCATGAATGACATGGCAGATATATTAAAAAAACATAAACAGATGCATGAGCATGGAAGTTATGCATGTGTCAATCAAGTCGAAGCAATTTAATTTGATTTCTAATAAAGTATCAAATTCTCAATTTGATACAGAACGTGTGAACCAGCGAATATGTCAACCCACTTTGACATATTTATTGTTATTGAGTTGATTGTTCTAGTTGGGTAGAATTTTATTTAGTTTCATAATTGAAGGTAATTAATTTAAATTTAGTTAATGGATTTGAATTTTGAATTAAGGATTGAGTTTCTAATTAAAGTTGAATTGTTAATTAAAATTTAAGATTTGTGATTTAAATTAAGATTTAATTGAAGGTAATTAATTTAAATATAGGGTTTAATTAGGATTTAAGAATTGGATTAATTAAGATTTAAGTTTTATGATTTGAATTAAGATATAAGAGTCAGATTAATTAAGATTTAAGTTTTTAAGATTTGAATAATAATTTTGGATCTAATTGCATCATTTCTATTAATTCAAAGAATTCTGATTCATCTAATATTTCTTTTGTTTTTAAGTTTTCAATTTTATATAACACTTCTATTTTATTTGAATTCTTGTAAGCCTTTTTAATTATAGCTTTAGTTTTAATAAATTCATCTTCATCTTCAAAATCATATTCAGAAATAAAAGTTGTATCATTATCTTCAAAATAAGTAGAATAATTTTCAGGATTACTAATTAAGGTTATATCATTATTTTCAAAATAAGTAAAATAATTAATTAAGGATTCATAATTATCTTCAAAGTTATTAGAATTATTTTGAGAATTATTTTAATTATTAATTAAGGTTTAATTATTATCTTCAGAGTTATTAATTAAAATTTGATTATTATCTTCAAAGTTATTGATTAAGGTTTGATTTTTATCTTTAGAGTTATTAAAATTATTTTCAGAATTAATAAAATTATTTTCAAAATTAATAAAATTATTTTTAGAATTAATAAAATTATTTTTAGAATTATTAAAAAGAGTTTCAGGATTATCTAATGACTTATGTGATAAAATCTCAGGATTAATTCTTGATATTGCAACATTAATTGAAAAAATTACTGAATTAATTTTGATATTATTTAGATCATTAGTGTTTAAACTATCATGTAATATTTCTAATTTCTCATGCAAATAATCTAATTTGACAGAAAAATCAACATTATTATCTAAATTACTAGAAAAGTTATGTAGCTTTGTAGGAATTTGAAAAACATTGTTGCATAAATTAAGGTTTTGTACCTCCTTTACCTTTGTCGCATTTCCTGGCATTGTTGATCTGCTGATCCTCAATTCCGGACACTGGTTCTTGTAATGCCCATACTTTTGGCACTTGAAGCACATGATGTGGCTTTTGTCCCTCCGAGTTCCTGGTGTTGATACCTCCATTGCTGCCGGTGGTGACATACAAGTCATACAAGTAGGACACTTATTTTTGTAGTATCCTCTCTCACTGCATTTGAAACAAATTATATGAAACATAAAATTAGGCATATAAAAATACCACTTTCACCCTTAACTCTCCCTCAATTCCTGGCCTTCTTCCTCCTTCGGCAGTGAGTCCGATTAGAGCCACCTGCTCTGATACCAATTGTAGGATCGACGACATCTATAGAGGGGGGGGGGGTGAATATCGACTCGTAAAATTTATCGTCGGATCTTCGTTGATTGTTCGCTTAATATCAGAGTTGTTAGTAGGAGCAGAATAATAAAAGTAAAAGCAAACACAATCACGAACACGTGGGATTTACTTGGTTCCCAACCCCCCAGGGTTAGTACATCCAAGGCCTAATTACGGGTAGCACCCGTTCACTAGTGGTCTCCTTTCCGAAATTTTTGGAGGCTGAGAAACCCGTCTTACAGTTGAGAGTACATGCAAAATAATGATAAAGAATTACAAACTAAATGCAAACCAAAACAGAAGACGACGATCCCGATCGATCTGGAACTCCGAAGTGTCGTGCACTTTCTCCTAGAGCCTCCTTGGTTGTAGAGCTTCGTCTCAACACTTTTCCTTTGCACAGAATCAGTAAGTGGATGTGTAAGTTGTTGATTTGAACTACTACGCTCGACCCCTTTATATAGTACTTATTTAGGCGCCTGAATGACCTTTTAGGCACCCTTGTTGCGGTTAAAACTTGATCCGAATTGGTGTACTCGGTGTAGAAATAAGGCCTGCATCCCATGCGCCTGGGAGATATTCAGGCACATGGGAGATATTTAGGCGCCTGGGAGCCCTTTCCCAGGTTTCTTGTTTAGTTGCGTTTGCTTTACTATCTTGCCTCCAACTCCAAGTTCCTGCAAGACAAACAAACACAAGACAAAACAAGAAACTTGGGAAAGGGTTCCCAGGCACCTGAATGGCTCCCAGGCGCCTGAATATCACCCAGGCGCCTGAATAGCTCCCAGGTGCCTGGGATGCAGGCCTTATCTCTACGCCGAGTACGCCAGTTCGGATTAAGTTTTGACTGCAACGAGGGTGCTTGCAAGGCCATTCAGGCGCCTGAATAAGTACTATATAAAGGGATCGAGTGCAGCAGCCCAGAATAACAACTCATTCTCTGTGATCACTCTCTTCTCCTGTGTGCTGTGTGACTGAAGCTCAGACAATGCCGAAACGTCATTCGACTATCCGAACAAAGAGTTGCCCTCACACTTCAGGAGTCGGTATTATTGTTGTTGATTTAATATTGTACACATTGATTTGTAATATTGTAAACTTGTTGCAATTTATTAGCGATGCCAAAAGTAAATGATTAAGGATCGTGGTCCTTGCAGTAGGAGCCGATCAAGATTCCGAAGCAAGTAAAACTAACGTATGTTAGCGATCTTGATTCGTTGTGCATTTTGATGTATGTCGTGAGTTGGGATTGATATATTGCCGAGAGCCTTAAGAGTTAGGCTCTAATTCCTTGGGTTGTGGGGAGTTTGGATAGGCTATTGGTTTAGGGGTATCTATCTATGGGTGATTGTGTTTAAACCTAATAAAGGATTGTAGAGTTTAGCTCAGAGATTATTGTTACCTTCTTTCTAGTCCGTGAGTCTCCTTATTCGTTTAGGATTTATACGAGAGGATTTCTTCTCTGAATCGTGGAGCTTTTACCGATCCAATCCAAATCTGCCCTCAAACCAGATCGTGGAGGAGAAGGGAGCTCGTCGGAGAGGGGTGAAAGAAGAGGTGTGGCTGTGTTCTTCGATTTGGTGTCCGATCTCGTCAGATCCAAAGCCTGGGATCGAGGTCGGGGAAACTAAGGTATGGATCAATCAGAGCTAAGACTTTAGATTTGTATGTGTCTTTGTTGTGATTTTTTCACCGTGAGTTGTGGTTTGGATCAGATCTTGAGGGGCTTCAGGTTCTTTAAGTTTTGCCATATGCTCCAGCTTGAGTTTCTTGATGTATCATAATTTTAATTGTTAGAAATTCTTTGATCCTGTTTCATCGTGAGCTGCTTTTACCCTCTCTGTTCAAATTTGAGAATTTGTTGCTTTGTTTTGATGTATTTACAACCTGAACATGTGAGGGATCGCAAGCTCAATCGGAGTCTGGGTGTTCTGTGATTGAACTCCTTGAAACTGTGTGTTGGTTTTTGGTTTGAGGTTGTGCATGTCAAGTTGCTACCGAGAGTGTTGGTGGAGTATCTGTGATGTTTTTGCTCGAAGGATCAGTTTCTTAGGTTGGAATTCTTGTGAATTTTGATTCATTTGATCAGCGTGTGCTTGGGCAGCAGAGTACCCATTTTGGGTTGTATAGCTTTGGTTTTTGGCAGGGTGTTATATGCTGTGAAGTGTATTGTAGAGTTGGGGGTGGCTGTAGGTGTCACCTTGCTTCACCGTCAGGTTCACATGGACACCATATTGGTGTTCTGATTTTTGGAGTTGTGTTTGGGATATAGATGGTGTGTATGGAGATGCCTCATTGCAATAGGGACTGATCACTCATGTGTATAGGTGCTAATGGGATTGAGTGGTAAATTATTTAGTTAGGGGTTAATTAAATGATTGCAATAATTTGAATAATCCTAATTAAACTAGATGGTTCATTTGGCTAAGTATCGTTTGTGATTATAGCTAAATGATTATATTTTTGATGCAGGGTATTGACGTAGATCACGCGTTGCGGATATTATTTTGGACGGGGGGTTCTTGTTGCACAGACTTCTTATTTTCGAGGCGGGTACCTCTGACTTATCTTCTGGATTAGTCATAGATTATACGCTTGATATACTATGGTTAGCGGTAGGGTTATGTATTGTTATATACTTGTTTTACCTTATGCTGATATTGTATATGCTAGACCTGGCATGTAATACCTATACCTTTAGGACTTAAGCTATGATGCATTATCTATGATTCTTGCGTATCATATTGATATAGGTGGACTAGATAGTGGATGTTGTTTGACTAGTGTCATGCATCATCATGCACTGTGCACCACTTGTAACGCCCGCTTTTTTTTTCCTTTTCCTAAAGCGGCGTTACGTTAACATACTTAGGGCATGTAGACATCATAATGCAGCGGAAACCTTTAAACTTACACCTACATGCACTTACTACCATTTCTAGCATCATAACATGGGAATTGGGCATATTAACTTTATACTTAGCATCATATCATACTTAGCATCCTGTCATACTTTAGCATCATGTCATACTTTGGCATCATGTCATAGAGTCACATTTAAGTACTTAATAGTAAAGGTAAAGTTCTATCATAAGACGAGCAACCATATTGCTCCTTGGCCAAGTCACTATCACACACATTCTTTGATGCCCTCCTGCTGCTTCCTTACTGTCCCCTTGCGTGATCTGCGGTATAAGGAAATAAGACTATAAGCACACAGGCTTAGTAAAACTCTTTCCTACTCACTAAAACCATTCATCACTTAATCATGAGCATCTTAAACATTAACATACTTAGTGCTTTACTCAGCACATAAGTCTTTATGAGCACTTAGCATACCTTTGACATGACTTGAACATAACTTAGTCACTTTCATAGCATAGCATATACATAAACATAAAACATTCATGGCTTGGCATAATACTTGGCATAGACATAAATATCATAAACATTCATAGTATGACATAATTCTTGGTATAAACATAAACATAATAACATAACCTCATAAACATTCCTAACATGAACCTAAATGAAATCATGGCATCCGAACTTAGCATAAATACAATTAAATCATGGCAACATAACTTAGCATGGACATAAATATAATCATAGCATTCTATCCTAGCATAAACATAATTAAATCATGGCATCATAATTAACATGAGCATAAATAAAATCATGGCATTCTAACCTAGTATAAACATAATTAAATCATGGCATCCTAAACTATCATGAACATAAATAAAATCATGGCATTCTAACCTAGCATAAACATAATCCTAAACTATCATGAACATAAATAAAATCATGACATTCTAATTAACATAAACATAAATAAATCATGGCATCCTAAAATATCATGAACATAAATAAAATCATGACATTCTAGCTTAGCATAAACATACATAAAATCATTTGCATAAACATACCTTGCATAAACTTACTTTGCATAATGTTCTTATCATAAGTATAATGCATAACATGGATGAATGCATGTGGCAATTGCATATATATATAAGGATGCTTAATCTTTAAAAACATGCTTTTAAATACTTTAACATAATCATATCATTCATTGAGCCCTGGCTTGTACCACATTCATTCATCATATGTGCGCATCCCTAAGTAAATACGAGGTAGCTAATCTCGACCTACTAGGGTAAGGACAGCTTCATCGGTAGTCCCGAACCGTAAGGACAGCTTCATCGGTAGTCCCGAACCGTGGATAGCTTCATCGGTAGTCCAGAACCGTGGACCTTACTTAGGTCCGGTACAAGCCCATAAAATAAAATAAAATGCTTTTACATGCTTTCTCATTCATCATCATTCATTCATCATACTTGTCATTCATCATCATTCATTCATCGTACTTGTCATTCATCATCATTGTTATGCCTTAAAGGCATGTACTTTAACTTCATTCATATGGCATACATACATCTTATTCATAAATCATGGCATACATACGTATCATTCATAAGACATGGCATACATGCATATTATTCATAAAACATGGCATATCATTCATAAGACATGGCATACATACATATCATTCATAAATCATGGCACATGTCTAAACATCTATGACTAAACATATAATTCATGACATACAAACTAAGGGTTTGGTTAACATAGAACTTCTTCCATCTTACTTAAATATATATCTTGGTAACTCATACTCAAGCATCTTGGTAGGTTTAACCCAACCCTAGCCCTAGGTTATGCCCTTGGCTGAAAATCCCCAAGGAACCCTAGGTCCATGAACCTTCACATAACTTCCCAAACAACATCTCATACACATATACTAGGCCATAGGAACCCTTTGATCCCATACTTAAGGCCAACCCTAATCCTTTAGCCCTAATCTTACTCTTGGCCGAAACTTCAAGGTCATGGGGGTATGGAAAAATTCCATTAAAACCCCAAATCAATTACTTAAACACCAACCATACCTTACCATAGGGCCATTGGGACCCTTACTTGAAATAAGTCCTAACTTTCCACCCCCTTAGGGTACTTGGCCGAAACCTATAGGGTCTCTAGGCCATGTGAAACATTCACATAAACACCCTCCATCTCCCTTATATCATGACAATACATGAACAAACACTTGAGGTTTTAAACCCAACCCTACACAAGGGTTCTTGTTGTTGGCCGAAACCCTAGGGTATCCTAGGGTACTCCAAAAATTCCCAAAACTTATTCTTAATCTCTAAACATCATCAGGGAACATTAAATAACATTATAAAGATTTTTAGCATCATTATGGACCCTAAAACATTGTGGCCGAAACCCATAGGGTCTCTAGGTGTTGATTTTGTTCCTTTCATGTTGGACGAAACCCTAGGGTGTCCTAGGATACTCCAAAAATTCCCAAAAATTATACTTAACCTCTACACATCATAAGGGAACATTAAATAACATTATCAAGATTTTTGGCATAATTATAGACCTTTAAATCATGGTGGCCGAAACCCACAAGCCTAAGGTTCTTGGTTTTCTTTTCTTTCAACATAAAATCCAAAAACTAACCAATATATCATGCTAAAAATCATGGAAATCATAAGGAACTATTATACCACAGGTGAGGGAGTCTTACCTTGGGTTTCTTGATTTTTCGAACCTTGAAAGGGAAGGAAATGGTAAGATCTTTGGACCCTTGAACCCCCTTGTCCTTATCTTTGGAAGACCCCTTAGATCTTGGGGATGAGACCTCTTGTGGAGCTTTTCCAAGGGAGAACCCTTCGTTGGGTATTCGGCTAGGATGAGGGGAGGAGAAGGAAGAAATTGCAAAGTAATGGGAAGAAAAGGTAACTCCCAAACCCCCCTCTTTATAGCTCATCAAGGAGGTAATGAAGAGTTTCTCCATGACCCTTCATCTTCTTCTAAGCCTTAACCAATATCCACTTCATTCCCTCATAACATTCACTTGCTAGGTGAGTTGGTTAAAGCATACATGGTTTTACAAGAGGTCCAAGGTTCAATCCTTGGTAGATGCACAATTTTTTTTCCCACTTATTCTATTTTATTTTTCTTTTTATTTCCCCAAAATTCCGAAAATCCTCTAAAAATTCCCCCATAATTATTTTAATATTTCCTATTAAAATCCTTTATATTTATATTAATTTTCACCTAAAATCCACCAATAATTTTGGTACTAAAAAGCCCATATAAGGCCCATTAGTGCCCTTTTTCCCAATTTAAATGAGAAAACATGGATTTTCTAGGCCAAAGTTCACATTATTATTTCTAGGTCCCTCGGAAAATTATCTAGACATGCTTAATATTTTAAGAAAATATTAAGAGAATTTTTCGGGTCGTTACACCACTGTCGACAAGGGCTCCCTTGTGGTTGAGACAGATCGACAGTCATACTTGACCTACCCATACAACCACTCATGGGTTAGTGGTTGACGGAGTATGAGTAGTGTGCTCTGTGTTGCTCCGCTCATGCACTCATGGGTTAGTGAATCGGAGTGCGGTAGCACACAGAATCCCTCCTTAGGTAGTCCATATACTAGGAGATGAGAGAGAGAGGTCTCCCCCCCCATATATATACATGGGGTAGAAGTAACACTCAGATAGAGATATCCTTCAGAGATGACCTGGGGTAGGGGTGTTACTTCGGCAGGGAGGTAACATTCAGATAGAGATATCCCCCAGATAGGACATGGGGTAGGAGTGTTACACCGACAGCATCCCATCTACTCGATCGCTCAGGAGCAGTGATGACAGAGTACTGATGGTAGTCATAGCTCTACGTCAGAGGGTGGTCTCCGCTCAACTTCCTCCCGTATATAGGTGATGATGTCTGACCGACGGCAGGGGTGACCATGTCATTGCACCATGTGCATATGCATATTTTGCATTTGTCGTGCTTGCTATACTTGGATGTTGCATATGATTGATATGCATATTCAGGAGACCTTTACGCCCTGGTTTTGACGACCCCGCCACACTAGTATGGTGTTTTGCTATTCCTTATATTCGTTATACTTATCATTGTCGGTACATGTGTTATTTTGATAGCCCGCTTTACTATTGCTAGCTTAGACTATCTTGCATATCTAATGAGATATCCACTGAGTACTGTGAACTCATCTCATTAGCTCCTTGTTTTATTTTAGGATGATCGACTGGAGTGCTCGGCAACTTGTCCTATTTTACGTGCATTGAGACGATTTCGTCGTTTACCTATATTTGTTTATGGGTACATGTTGGTACCCCTTTTCATTCGTTCTTCAGTTGTATTTTCATTTGCGGTTCCGTTGCGATATTTTAGATATGGTTGTAATTTTGTGTGCCATGGAGGTCTTCGTTCTGTGTGTTTTTGTCGTAAGTCATACTGGTACACAACTTTTGTCATCGTTTTTATTTTTTTATTCAGAAGTTTGTTCCAGCCCTATAGGCTGCAATACAAGTGACTGAGGTAGTCGTAGAGGTTAGGTTTTCTGAATTGTCCGCCGGGTCGAGGGAGTGGCAGTCCAGTCAGTATCGGACAGGCAGTTCCTCGGGGTGTGACAATTTATTTGGTATCAGAGCAAGGTTGCGAGATACCTGTTAGATCGTGTTCGTCAAGCTAGAGGGGGGGGGGTGAATAGCTTCTTTCGATTTTTCTACCTATCACGTTAGTAAGCGCAAGAGGAAATACTAATAACAATAACAAACAATGCTATCGCAAACCTATTTACGTGGTTCGGAGATGATCTAGTCCTACTCTACGGCAGTCCGTAAGGTGGACGATCCCTTGATCCTTCGGTGGATCACTCCTCGGATGCCCTTCGGCTAGCTCGTGTAGCTCCTTGTGGATGGAGAAACCTCGTCACAAATCCGGACACACTTTTGAGCACCAAAGACTACTAATAAGCTCTAACCAAGCTCATTTCGTCAAGAGCTCTCAGCTCAAACCGAGTTCTCTTAAATAGAACTCAAAGCTGAAATCAGCCGCTACCAGTCGACTGCCCTGCCCAAACTGAGTTCTCTTAAATAGAACTCAAAGCTGAAATCAGCCGCTACCAGTCGACTGCCCCTGGGGCAGTCGACTGCCCCCACTCAAATTCGACCGTTGCAAGCCCAACGTTCGAATTCTTTAGCCACTACCAGTCGACTGCCCCCATAGCAGTCGACTGATATTTCTGTGGGGTTTACCAATCGACTGCCAGAACCCCAGTCGACTGCTACCTAGGTTTTTCCTTCCCGAGTACATTTCTTTCCGCACTCGACCCCTAAGATTTCCCCGAGTACATTCCCTCAGCACTCGTACCCTCATGACTCAGCTGACTCTTCACCAACAGCCTCGACTGTTGCCTTCGCGCCCTCTTCATACTTGGCTCTCGTCCCTCAGATGCGCACACAAGCCTCCAGCATGCCTTCATGCCATCCTTCATGCACGCCTCGAAGTTCACACCCCTCGGCTCATTGTCCCTACTATCTATGGTCCCTTAGGTGCGCACACAAGCCCACAGCTTGCCTCCATGCCACCCTTCACCATACTCGAAGTCGTCCAGCTAAGTCAATATATGTAACCTGCAAACCTGCATATGCACATACACATATTAGAACACAAGGGTAAACTTAACTTAAACCCTTTGCCCAAACATCAAAACACATGGTCACTACGGACCATAGATTGCCCCAACAATACTTTATGGTCTTGTGGGTGTTTTTGGATTTTGTGTCAGAGTCATTTTCTCGTTGGACGTGATTGGGACATGGCGGCGACGGGACAGCTCCAGGCGACAATCTTACATTCTTCTGCAGGATTTATTGTTGATTCTAGAAACTAAGTATCATGAGTTTGTAATTTTTCTAAATTTCCTTTAGAAACTAAGTATTTCAAACGAGAAGAAGAAACATGCCCAAGACGAGAATGTCACAAATAAAAATTAGAAGAAGCAGAGTTTAATTGAAAGGAAGACAATTCAACACTGGATGTTGCAACATCTGGAACTTTTAGTTGTTCTAATATATATAGTCCCCCCTGTCTATGAGCGATCCCAATCTACTTCTGAGATCGCGGATCCTGCACATAACAAGAAGATGAAGTAAAAGAAGTTGAGAAACCATAATCACATAATTGACCAACCGAGACAAGATTCAAAGTAAGATTAGGAATATGATATACATTAGACAGAGACAAATCAGATGTAGAAATAGAGCCAACACCAGTTAATGGCATGAGAGATCCATCTGCGGTCATGACCAACATAGAAGGAAAAGAATTTATAGATACAAAAGAATTGAAATTAGGCGACATATGATGTGAACCTTCAGAATCAAGGATCCAGATAGCGGAAGGTATACCTGAGGTACCATTATAGGGCAAACCTTTATGAGAAAAAGCAGACATTACATGTGAATGAGATGCAAGAAACTTTTGAAACTATCGGCAAGAGCTACAATTGTGGCATTGGATGATTGAGTCCCTCCAGTATCTGTAGGAGGAACTACTACTGCCATGTTGGATGCTCCAAATTTAAAGAATCATTGTTGTGATTGACTATCGGATTTCCAAGGAGAAGATAGAATCAATAGTCATATTTTTTTAGTTGTCAAATGGATTTAAAGAACTCAAAATCCGATCTTCGTCGTTCAAAAAGCCCTGGGCACGAGGAACGTTCCCTCAGTTTCAGGGCGATCTAACGGTTAAAACTTAAGAAAATATAATTCTTCTACAAATACAGTTTTAAACTAACCATGACATAGAAAACTCTGAAGAAATCTCATAATGATCGGCCTTCAGACATTTGAAAACCATAAATCTCGATGATGGTATTGCAATCCTTCTAAATTCATTTTTTTTTTCAGTTCGATAGGATCGTACTCTGATACCATGAAAACAATACAAATATAATCTAAAACCGATGGAAAGAGAAGGAGAGAGAGACAAGTGATAAAAGAAAATAAACGACGGCTAGATAATTGTATTCATAAAACTTAGGATTTATATATAAAAAGAATATATATATAGACAAATAATAACAAATTTAAAAGACTAATCCTACCCTTATATAAATAATTTTTTATTATATACTAACACCAACAATCCTCGCTTATAGCGACTTCTACAACAGAGGAAGAATTTATAGCCTACTTTAATTAAAGTATCTAATCATGGGATATGACTACGAAACTTCATCACAGCTTTACGGATCATTGATGGCATTGATAAGTCATTGAGAATCAACTATGATAATACAACTGCAGAACTATACTCCAAGAACAACCACAACTCGTTAAAGTCAAAGCACATTAATATCAAATTTTTGATGGTTAAAGAGGGAGTTCAAAGTGGTCAGGTAATTAATGAGAGAACATCTTAGGACAATTCCATATTGACGGATTCGCTAACCAAGGGGTTGTTGCCCAACATATTTCATCAACATGCGATGAATATGCAAGTTCTTCTTTTAGATGAAGTACCCATTTAGTTGGAGTTTGTATTTGGTATTTTAATGCTTTGTATTTATTAACACATGTATATTTTGGTTTATTGTTTACATTTAGGTATAAAGATACATGTGTATTTTATTTTGTACTTTGATTAAAGACATCATGGTTTACTAATGCAGTGTTGCATATGGTGCTTGTAAATATCATGTGAGAGTCTTGTTTGAGTAATAAAGTTGTAATCATGGTTTACTAATGTAGTTTGACATAAAGTGTTTGTAAATATGATTCATTTTGGGCCATAATGAGGGTCAATTGAGAATAGTCATGTGCATATTACTTTTCATGCAATTCTCATGCTACACATCAACATTTTGATCTATATCATTAATGACATTGATAATTTGGTATTGTGATTATTATTGGGACTTATTATAGTAATTATGACCTCTTTAATCCTATGCTAATGAAGTTAATAGACTAAATTATCTACAGGGTATTTAACCCATAAAGGTTAGGCATTGTTAAGCTCAACTAAGGTATTGTATGTTATATACAATATCACATATAGTCCAAGTGGGAAATTATTGGTTTTAATCTCTATTAGCTGGTTTAACATGTTAATTGTTAACATATTAATTTGCCAATAAAAACAAACTCATTAATGTGATATATGGTGTTTAATCATGTGTTTGTGTGTTATTGGATGTGAACTCATATGTGTAGAACACATTAACTCGTTACCGTTAGCATTGATGGGTAGCTAAGGGGTTTGGATCTGTTATGTATATAAGGGTGTGATCCTCGTAGGAGATGGGTATGGTGAAAACCCTGACAACTATTTTGCTTTCCCCGTCGGACCAAGATTACGGAGTCGTCGTCCTTACACATACAGAAGATCAAGCCCTATCACTAATTCCAATTTTGATCTTCAAGTTATTCTAGTGGCAATAAGGATGAAGATGTCCCTAGATTCAGGTGTGGGTTTAAAGTTTTTGTATTTCATGCTTCCATTTTTTTTTGAATACAGTGGCGTAGTTAGGAGTTTAGATCAGAAAGGGTGATTTTCAAAATTTTTTAAATATTAGTATAGATTAATTTTTATCATAAAAGCTTTCAAATGTAAGTATTAAAAACAAACTTAAATTCAAAAATTTTGACTTTAGCCCTTGGTTCTAGTTAAAATAATAATTCGTAGATCTCAGAACTTATCTATGATTCAAGGTTGAAGAATCATTTGTGTCACTTAGTTTCCTAATGTTAGAATTTGGTGACCCGAATTTAGTTTAATCTGTTAATTTATTATTAGATATTTTCTTATTAATCTGTTAATTAATAGATTCTTATAAATCTGTTAATTAACAGTTTCGTTATTAATTTTTTCTTTTGACTAAGTATCTTAAGGTCTCTATAAAATATGTATTTCATGGACAAGTTTAATCAATCAATGAAGAAAGTTATTTAGTTATCTCTTCTTTCTTTCTCTCTACCTCTCTTTTCTCTCTACTTCTCTTTACTTTATCAGAGCCGCCGACTTTGTATTCCACCGTTCATAGTGATTTTTCCTCCTCTGCCTGTGGTTTTTCCCGTCAAGGGTTTTCCACGTAAATCTGGTGTGTTCTCTATTGTTCTTGTTGTCGTTTTTTTCGTACTAATCTCATTTCAAGTGGTATCAGAGTCAGGTTGGTTTTGATTTTGTGGATGCCAACTGGGATTAATGACAACGACAAGCATGAAGGAGAAATCCGCTGCTGCACTGTGGCTAAAATTGGAGCAGTTGTGCATGACAGAGAAGTCTGGTGAGGCTGATATTGCCGAAAATCACAGTAATGGTGAACTTCTCGTTGCCTCTGATGCTGACTTGAAGCAGAGTGAGGAATGGATTCTTGATTCTGGCTGTACGTTTCATATGTGTCCCAATCGGGGCTGGTTTTCAACATATGAAACAGTTTCGAGTGGTGCCGTTTTGATGGGCAATAATGCATCCTACATAATCGCTGGTATTGGTACGGTCAGAATTAAGATGTTTGATGGTGCCATTTGGACACTTGGTGATGTGAGGCACGTCCCTGATTTGAAGAGAAATCTAATCTCTTTGAGTATTCTTGATTCTAAAGGGTACAAGTACACTGGTGAAGGTGGAGCTGTGAAGATCAATAAATGGTCTCTTGTTGTGATGAAGGGACTAAGGAAAATCGCTTGTTTATATGTTCTGCAGGGATCCACAGTAATAGGTGATATTGCCGTCGCAAGGTCATCTATGTATGATTCTGATGTTACAAGACTTTGGCATATGCGTTTGGGTCATATGAGTGAGAATGACATGGTTGAATTGAGCAAGAGAGGATTCCTTGATGGTCAAAGTATTACAAACCTAAAGTTCTGCGAACACTATGTTTTTGGCAAGCAGAAAAGAGTCAAGTTCTCAGTTGGCATTCATAACACAAAGGGTATGCTAGACTACATTCACTCTGATTTGTGGGGGCCTTCTAGAGTACCATCTAAAGGTGGTGCGCTATATATGTTGACTATTATTGATGATTTCTCACGAAAAGTTTGGGCATTCTTTTTAAGACATAAGAGTAATGTTTTTACTACCTTTAAGGAGTGGAAGGTCATGATTGAGAAGCAGACAGGGGGGCAATTAAAGCATCTTCGAACTAATAACAGATTGGAGTTTTGTTCTGATGAGTTTAATGTCTTATGCAGAGCTGAAGGTATTGTGAGACATCATACAGTTCGGCATACTCCTCAACAGAATGGTGTAGCAGAGAGGATGAATAGGACTTTGATGGAGAAGGTGCATTGTATGCTTCTTAATGCTGGGCTACAGAAGTTTTTCTGGGCAGAAGCCGCTGCGTATGCTTGTTATCTTGTAGATCGCTCTCCATCAATTGCTATTGAAAGGAAAACTCCACAAGAGGTATGGTCTGGTACTCCTGCTAATTATTCTGATTTGAGAATTTTTGGATGTCCTGCGTATGCTCATGTTGATAATGGAAAGTTGGAGCCTCGTTCGGTGAAGTGCATATTTATAGGCTTTAGACAAAGAGTGAAGGGATACAAACTTTGGTGTCCAGAGACCGGGAAAGTCATCATCATTAGAGATGTTATCTTTGATGAGACTAGCATGCTTCAGGGGTCTCCATCTAAAACTCTTTCTGAGGAAGATAAGCAGAAGACAAGCACACAGGTGGAGATTGAGATTGGGCCGATATCTACAAAGACTACTCCAAAGCCTATTTTAGATGTTGTGGATGGAACGAGCTCATCACAAGCACCTTCACAATATTCCATTGCAAAAGATAGACCTCAGAGAGAAATTAGACGCCCTCAAAGATATGCAGAGGCTGATTTGGTCGCTTATGCTTTAAACGTGGCTGAGGAGATTGATTCCGATGAAGAACCTGAGACGTATTCAGAAGTAATTAGCTGCGATAATTCTGGTAAGTGGATAATTGCTATGCAGGAGAAGATGGAGTCACTTGGTAAGAACGATACATGGGACTTGGTGAAATTACCTAAGGGTAAGAAAGTTGTTCGCTGCAAGTGGGTATTTAAAAGAAAGGAGGGAATACCGGAAGTTGAAGAAGCCAGGTACAAAGCCAGACTAGTTGCTAAATGTTTCAGTCAGATTCCAGGAGTAGACTTCACTGATGTATTTTCCCCAGTTGTAAAGCATAGTACGATTCGAGCTTTCCTTGGTATTGTGGTCATGCATGACTTAGAGTTGTAGCAGTTGGATGTGAAGACAACATTCTTACATGGGGTACTTGAGGAAGAAATCTATATGCAACAACCAGAAGATTTTGAAGTCTCAGGAAAAGAGGATTATGTATGGTTGTTGAAAAAGTCCCTTTATGGTTTGAAGCAGTCACCTAGGCAATGGTATAAAAGGTTTGATTCGTTTATGATCACTCATGATTTTAGAAGAAGCAGCTATGACAGTTGTGCCTACTTTAAGAAAATTGATGATGGATCATTTGTTTATCTGCTCTTATATGTTGATGATATGTTGATTGCGGCCAATAATAAGGAAGAGATAAGAAAGGTCAAAGCCCAACTAAGTAAAGAATTCGAGATGAAAGATTTGGGAGCTACAAAGAAAATACTTGGGATGGAGATTCTGAGAGACAGAAAGGCAGGTAAATTATACCTAAGTCAAAAAGGTTATATTGAGAAAGTACTTCATCGGTTTAACATGCATTCTGTCAAGTCTGTTAGTACTCTGTTAGCTGCACACTTTAGACTTTCAGCTGATTTATGTCCGCAGTCAGATGATGAGGTTGATTATATGTCACGGGTTCCATATTCTAGTGCAGTGGGATCTCTCATGTATGCTATGGTTTGTACACGCCTAGATTTATCACATGCAGTGAGTACAGTTAGTAGATACATGACAAATCCTGGTAAAGAGCATTGGAAGGCAGTTCAGTGGATTTTCAGATACTTACGAGGAACCTCTGATATTTGTTTGCATTTTGGGAGTAATAGAGATGCAGTGATTGGATATGTTGATTCTGACTTTGCAGGTGACCTTGATAAAAGAAGATCACTTACGGGGTACGTGTTCACTGTTGGTGGTTGTGCTATCAGTTGGAAAGCTACTTTGCAGAATACAGTTGCATTGTCCACTACAAAGGCTAAGTATATGGCTATTACAGAAGCTTGTAAGGAAGCTATTTGGTTGAAAGGACTTTTCAGTGAGCTTAGCGAAGATTTGCAGATTACTACAGTCTTTTGTGATAGTCAGAGTGTTATTTTTCTCACGAATGATCAGATGTTTCATGAGAGGACAAAACACATTAATGTGAGGTATCATTTTATACGTGATGTTATTGCTCGTGGTGATATTATTGTCAGGAAGGTTAGTACTCATGATAATCCTGCTGATATGATGACTAAGTCACTCCCTATAGCCAAGTTTAAGCATTGCTTATACTTGATTGGTGCTAGATGCTGAGATTTGCCTGTGGGGCTTTTGTGGAAGAGGTGGAGAATGTTTTTTTTAAAGATTTATGGAATTCGCGTCAATGTGGAGATTGTTAGAATTTGATGACCCGAATTCAGTTTAATCCGTTAATTTATTATTAGATATTTTCTTATTAATATGTTAATTAACAGATTTTATAAATCTGTTAATTAACAGTTTCATTGTTAATTTTTTCTTTTGACTAAGTATCCTAAGGTCTCTATAAATTATGTATCTCATGGACAAATTTAATCAATCAATAAAGAAAGTTATTTGGTTATATCTTCTTTCTTTCTCTCTACCTCTCTCTTCTCTCTACTTCTCTTTACTTTATCAAAGCCACCGACTTTGTATTCCACCGTTCATAGTGATTTTTCCTCCTCTGTCCGTGGTTTTTTCCGTCAAGGGTTTTCTACGTAAATCTGGTATGTTCTCTATTGTTCTTGTTGTCGTTTTTTTCGTACTAATCTCGTTTAACCTAATAATATTTAACATTTCTACCTAATAAATTAAAATTATCCTAACTAACAACTTAATAAAATAAAGTTCATAATAATTTTTTTTCATTCGCATATACTCATACTCATTCGATTGAGCATCAAAAATAATGGAGTAGAAAACAAGAGGCGGCCGAGCCAGGGTACCTTATTTGAAATAGATTCATCTCTCATTTTATTAAAATATTTTAACTGGGATTACTATTTCACCTAATTTATCATTAACATAATATTTTAGATATATAATCATCTAATTTAATGACGGTCTTTTTCTAACCATTCAAAAACATATTACAAATAAAATTCAAAGTAAACAAATAACATACTTGACTAGTAAATAAAAACATTAATATATGAAACATTAATATATATTTTTCTAACACTTGAATCCGTAATAAGAAAAGATGAAGAAAGAAATTTTCACCTCAATTAAAAAGTGTTTGTTGTGGCCAGTGAAGCATCGATGAAGCGACAACAACAATATTAGCCGCAAACAATGATACGCTGACATCAATAGCATGCGGCGACATTGATATGCTTGTAGCAGTGGCAGCAACATGCAGTGGATGATTTTGAAGGTAAAATTAGGATAAAAAAAATTAAGGAGGAGAAAAAAGAACACACAATGAGAGAAGAAAAATAAAGTAGGGGTAAGAACAATAAAACATGGAGATAGATGAGAAAAAATGAAATTACAATAGAGTGAGGGAAAAAAACATAGAGAAAAACAACGTGAGAACTTTTTCATTGGACATTTTACAAAAAAAACACAAAGTTTTAAATTTTATGACTAAGTCTTTCTTTATTTTTTTTCTAGTGTGATTTTTTCTCGAAGTTCGAGGATGCGATCGCACCCCCAAAGTTCCATGTAGCTACGCCATTGTTCGCATAGTTGTAATCTCCGATAAGATCCTATGTTGGATTGTGTGAATTGTTTTCTTATCAATTCACACATATCACGATCATAAAGAGGGATTCATTTCCATCGATCTCAATATTAACATATCGATATTTCACGATGATGCACATCAAAGAGTGCTAAAATGCAAATATTAGAAAACTTAAGGGGGCGTTTGGTTTGGAATTTTTTTTTCTATTTTCTATTTTCCATTTTCTATTTTCCATTTTCTATTTTCTGATCTAGTTTTTGGAAAACGGAAAATGTGTTTGGTATGATATATTGTAATTCTATTTTCTAGAAAAGAAAACTGGAAAATACGTTTGGTATGGTAATATTGAAAATTGGCCAAATGATTCTTTTACAGGGAGTAGTGAGGACTCAGACATGGTTAGCACTTAGTAAAAATTTAACAGGTACATACTGATAATGCATAGTTTATTACATTAAAAATAAAGCTTGACATCAGAATTATAACATAGACTTGACAAGCACAAACCATACGATCACTACATCAGACTCGAAACAATAAGACAATATCACCAAAACATAGACATCGATCATCCATATCACCCAAAACAGAGATCACTGGCGACCACGAAGGCGGAGAACCAGGTGGATCATCCATATCACCCAAAACAGAGATCATTGGCCACCACGAAGGCGGAGAACCAGGTGGATCATCCATATCACCCAAAACAGAGATCATTGGCCACCACGAAGGCGGAGAACCAGGTGGAGGATCGATTCCTTTTGCATCTGATCGACGTAACAAGGATGAATTAGCACAGGATTAAACAGATCGAAAGTTGTTACTCTAATCCAGACCAAAAGCTCAATTCTCGTAAGAGAAAGAAACAAATTATAATCAACAAGAACAGGATCTATCGCATGCTTGAAACCCATCCAATTTCTTAAAGAAGGCTGTATCAGGATCTTTAGCATCTGCGAAGAAGGGGCGAGGGCGAGCGATGAAGGGGCGAGGGCGAGTGATGAAGCGGCGGCGAGGGTCTTGCGGCGAGATAGGGCACGAGAAAAAGGGATGAAGCGGCGGCGGCGAGGGTCTTGCGGCGAGATAGGGCACGAGAAAAAGGGATGAAGCGGCGACGAGGGATCGAGGGGCTTGCGGCGAGGGTTCGAGGAGATTTTTGTTTTGAGGGATGAAGCGGCGAGAGGGTTCGAGGGTTTTGCGCGAGGCAGCGCATTTTCTATTTTCTACCGCATTCTCTCTTTTCTCTGAAAATGACATTTTCACGTTTTCTATTTTCTTAGAAAATGACATCTCCTTTTCCAGAAAATACAAGTAGAAAACACAAAACAAACAACATTCTCTGGAAAATAAGAAAATGAAAATAGAAAATGCCTAAACCAAACGCCCCCTAAACAACTTAGTACTCGCCATGGTCATCTCTTCCTAGTGCGGAAAACTCAAACATGGTACCATCAAATTATGCTTCTAGATGCATATGAATATCTCCATTAAAGTGAGGTCTTGAGTCTTTGTCATGTCTCATAGCAGAATGATTAATTAGATGTTGTTTATGTAGTTTGCTCTACCTTTAAACTGTTGGCGTTACAAGCGTTGATAAAACGAAGGCGTTACTAACCTTCGACTTGAATTGTTGGCGTTACTGAACAGAGCAGTAAATACCTCCATTGATGAAGGTAAGCGAAACGTCTTCTTCTCCCTATAAAAAGCGTCCAAATGCAATCCATGAAGGACAGACGAAGAGGAAGATCTGAGCTTCAAATCTGTGAGGGATTTGGTTTGTGGAAAAATCGGGTTTTGTCCGTGGTGATATCTCGCGTGACAGCAGGCAAGCAGAGGAAGAAGAATCAAAGGAGATCACTGTAAGTTCGATTCCATTTCATGCTTTCAATCCGACAATGGTATCAGAGCAATTAGATTGATTAGAGCATGAAAGGAGATCACTCATTTACCTTTGTAATGAAAATTCCTTTGCGATTTCACCGATATCATCTTCTTCTCGGCGTTTTCATCCCCTGGCCGACGATCACCGACGATCGCTTCACGCGCGGGAGATCACTCCATGGCGTCGGTGATGGTGAGAAAAAAAAGGAAGGTTGGCTGAGTGGGGAAGAAAGCTGCGAGGAGAAGATGAGAGGCGGCGGCTGCGTGCGGTTGAGAGTCGGATGATTAGGTTTTGTGGTTTTAATGAGAAAAGTTGATTTTAATAAAAAAAAAATCCGAAACATATTCCACTCTGCAAAACGTTGCTGCCCAAGGGAGGATCGAACCACAGACCTCCCATTGAAGGCAAAGAGCCTTAACCAGAAGCTCTATTCGGTAATTTGTTTAGATTTGGTTCAACTTATTTAAATTAGATTCTAGTTTGGTTTAAAAAGGATTAAGTTGGTTAAATCGGTTTTGGTTTAAACCATTAGTTGATTTAACCAAACCGTTTTGATCAAATAATCTGAACTAAACAGACTGGTTTGATCGTTATGTTGAATCTCAAATTTAAATAGGCTTAATTGTAGCTACAAACAAAAAGAAAACTTATATGCCTTTATCTATTTGTGTTGTGAATTGAATTGAACCAGTTTTGTTACTGGTTTGTCGGTTTTGTACTGACATTGAGTATTTCAATTCCAGATGCCGAGATTTATTACCACAATGACTCGTCGAGATGTGCGACGGAATCATTTGAGGGAACAGATAGAGGAGATTGACTACCTCCCACATCTAGGCATCCTAGGGCATATGGGAAGGCTTGATCGTCTATTTTGGAAACTGAAACAGGAAGAGTTCCCAGTCCTAGATAACTACTGGATCGGGGCATTGATTAGTTCTTTGCCGAGGCGTGCTGAAGTAGCTGCAAGAGGTATTTGGGGATGCTACGAAGGACGTATCTCATATACCGAGTTGTGTAGAGAACTACTTCGCCAGAATTTTTCAGAAGAAGATCTGGAAGATTTAAAGGACGATCTGGAAGAGGATCTGGAAGAGTCTGAGGACGATCTGGAAGAGGATCTGGAAGAGTCTGAGGACGATCTGGAAGAGGATCCTGAAGAATTTGAAGAGGATCCAGAGATGGATCTGATTGTAGAATTCGAGGGGGATCCTGAGGAAATCGAGTGGGATCCAATTGAAGATTCTGAGGAGGACCCAGAGGTGTTGGGAACGAGATGGCTAGAGAGGGGGGGGTGAATATAGCCAACACTTTTCCTTTGAAGAGCTTAGCTATATTTCTGCACTCAAACTATCAGCAGCACAGCAGAAGAAGCAAGAAAATAGCAGAGCAATGCAGTAAACAAAAACAGAGATGAAAACTAACAGTCGACAGCTACCAAGATCGCTAACAGGAGGGTTTACAAGGTTCGGGGATAACTTGCCCCTACTCCTTGGCGTGCCCTTAAGGTGGGCGATCCCTTGATCGTCGGCAGATCAAGCCCTGGTGATCACCGGATAAATCAGCAACCTCCTTCTCGGTGGAGAAACCTCTCCACAGCGTTTCAATCAAATATAAGTGTTTAAGCTCAATGAAACTACAAGAAAGATCTTACTCAAACCCTTGACAAGGACAAGAACACAGCAAGCTTCCTTGAGCTCCACCCAGTGGCGATCTCACGCAAGAACCCTTCCCCGTGTCTTCCCACTGTCGGACTCCAAGCTTCTTGTTCCTTCCTTCAAGGCTCAAGTAAAAGATGGTTGCTTCTCAATTGCTTGCTCAAAAAGTGATGAAGATCGCAAGAACACAGCAGCAAGTTGTGGAGAACTCAAGGCACGGCAAGAACACCTCTTTTGCAAGACTTGCTTCCACGAAGCTATACACCGCCCTTTTCATTCTTCACAAGGTGACAACATCTCTGTAGCTCCCAGCTACTCATCTACCAACGCCAGCCTCTACTGAGCTATCTCTAGACTCACTGAGCTTCCCTCAGTCAAGCTCCAGTCTGCAGCTCGCCGTTGCAACCTGAGATGGGAAAATGGACAAACCTGCTCCAAGGAAAGCTCTCTTTGACTTCTCCTTGAGTGTTTGAATCCTCCCCTGTCACCTGAAACTTACTCAGAGTATTAGAGCAGCAAATCAAACAGCATATCAAATATCAGAGGAAAGTGGCAGCGAATCGGTTGAGTTCAGACGCGATCAGAGCGTCTGACAATGCAATTTGAATTAAAGTGATCGGTCACCTGACCGATCAGAGAGCCTCCTGATCGGTCACCAGACCGATCAGGCTGGTTCCAGACCGATCAGGCTTCGTCCTGATCGATCCCCAACGCTCAATTAGAAATCGCGATTTCTTTGAGATTCTCCTGGACCGATCACCAGACCGATCCCAGGTCTTGGATCGTTCACCGGACCGATCCACCCTTATATTGGGCGATTTCTGAGTTTCGCAGGCTAAGCCTTCTGATCGGTCACCGGACCGATCAGGCAGCCTCCTGATCGGTCACCAGACCGATCAGAACCTGACCAGACCGATCAGGCTCCGTCCTGATCGATCATAGAGAGGAACCTGCGATGCTTGATCGTTCTCCGGAACGATCTGCACAGTAAACCTGATCGGTCATCAGACCGATCAGGAGCAGTTCAGCAAGGGAACTCAACCTCACTGCTCGCTCCCTGATCGGTCACCAGACCGATCAGGAGCCAGTCAATGGGTGAAACGCATGCTCCCTGATCGGTCACCAGATCGATCAGGAGCAGCACAGTAGGTTCCCAACCTCACTGTGTGCTCCCTGATCGGTCGCCCGACCTATCAGTCATCGCTGGATCGGTCACCCGACCGATCCACGAAGGAGCAGCGTGCCAAAATCCCTGATCGATCACCAGACCGATCCAGGGACTCAAACTTAGCCCTCCAAGCTAAGTTTCCATCCACCTTAGCCCTCCAAGCTAAGGATTTTCCATCTAACTCTCCAAGTTGGGAATTTGCACCTAACCCTCCAAGTTAGGACTTTTCACCTAGCCCTCCAAGCTAGGACTTTTCACCTAGCCCTCCAAGCTAGGACTTTTCACCCAACCTTTCCGAGTTAGAACATCATCCAACCTAGCCCTCCAAGTTAGGCACCTGACCCTCCACGCCAGGACTTTTTCACCTAATTCTCCAGGATGGGAATTTGCACCTAACCCTCCAAGTTAGGACTTTTCACCTAGCCCTCCAAGCTAGGACTTTTCACCCAACCTTGCCGAATTAGGACTTTTCCAACACCTAGCCCTTCAAGCTAGGATTTTCCACACCTAACCCTCCAGGTCAGGACTTTTCAACACCTAGCCCTCCAGACTAGGATTTTCCATCCCTTGCCTGATCCCCGACCAGGACTTCATCATAATCATCATAATCAACCTAAACTAAAATCGATACCAACACCAAAACAACAATCAGGGCCAGACTGCATCAACAATCTCCACCTTTTTGTTGTTTGACAATCCGATTTTAAGTTTAGGGATTTCAATCAATATTCCAACTTTAGAATCATAGGGGAATCCAGATCCTTCCCCTACAACATGGTCATTCTAAACTTAACCAATCCACACTCTCCCCCTTTGTCGAACACCGAAAAGGGGCAAGAGGGACTGTTAAGATTAAAATAAACTCCCCCTCAATCCTAGAGGTATCCCAACTCATCAAAAAAGTGATAGTTTGTGGAATGATCATATGAACACATGTGAAAAATTTTAGCAAGACATAGCAGTCACATGCATCATATGAGTATGAAATATAAACCTATGCCGTAATATTCATAAGTATCAAATAGACATGGCAATGTGAATATGAATATGACAATCAAACAATCATGCAGATAAAATGCACATAATCAACATGGCATCAACAATAAATATACTCAAAGTAGAGAGGCATGTCAGGTAAAAACAGATAAGTCAAAGCATCCAAACAGGTAGCAAAATATGTGTGACTCGAGGTCACAACAACAAAGTCAGAGGGCATACAGCCCAAAAGTATCATAGCAAATACTCAGATCATGAGAAGATAGCAAACATCCAAGCTCAAGTGTCAGCGGGGGGGTCGTCATCACGCATAAGGTCGTCCATTGTGGCATCAGTCGATCCCGGTGCAGCGCTGCCCGAAGGAGGGTCCCCTGGAAATGTATGGCGGCGCCACTGATCATACTCTGCAGCAATAGCTGGTGCTCCCTGGTCAGGAACTGCTAGCGGCAGCTCCCCCACTCGGTTGCGATCCTTCCACCGCAGCCCCTCGGTCCCGAGAACAATGCCGGACTGAGCAAGCATCCGATGATCCAGGCGGCAGTCCTGTCGCACCATAGGTTCAGTACGACCCCGTGAGACATCGATCCCAGCGGACTGCAGCCAGGCAGTGATGATATGACCGAAAGGCATATAGATCGTCTGGCCAGACCGCAGACCATGAACAATGATGGAGGAATAGATGGACGGTGCTATGTCAAAATCTAACTGCAGATGCATCCCGTAAAGCACCAGGCAGTGAGATGGATGGATCGCATCAAGATGTTTTGACGTAGTTGGAAGAACACAATTTGCAATAATTTGAAACAGAACAAAATCAATGGGAGATAGATGGAGAGCAGGAAATGTGGGAAATATATAGGTGTGCGCACCATGACCCCGTGGCCTAGGGTGGCCTAGAAAATGCTCATATATGGAGTCAGGAGTGACTCCAGTAAAGGGGACAGGAAGAGGATCAGGAAGATATGGATAAAGTGAAAAATCATTCTTGGAGCGACGACAACCCAGAAATCCAGTGAAGGACGATAGGGTAAAGTCAAGATCGACACCGGTGACACGGGTCCGCCACCCCGTGCCCTCCCCATTGGCCAGATTATTGTAGAATTCAGAGACCAAATCAACATTGACCGGCCTTTCTAAGAAAAGGATGTTTTGAAGCCCATAGTACTCAATGATTCCTCTCATCGTAGGACAATGTTCATAAACAAAAGTTTGGTCCACTGATCGACATGACATTTATTCGAAGTTGTGCCAATGAAAGTCTAGGGCATAGAGAATGTTCTGAAATCTAGGATGCGGGGGAGATGGAGGCCTTAGAGGAGATGTAGATGATGAGGAAGTCTTCCCCCTTGAACTAACCTCTATAACCTCCTTTCTCTTAGAAGATTTTCTAATGAGGTTTGAATTGATCATGAGGTAAGATGGACATGGGTTGAATCACACATATAAGAGTTGATCATCATAGATAATACCCAATCAAAAGATAGATAGATTTGATCATAGACATATGGTGAGAAGATAAGGTCACGGTAAGCACAACATGATCATGGTACACCATCAAGAACAAGAACAACAACCTAATTAGCTTCATAAACAAGCATTATAGACTGATATGAATGGAAAACCAAAGCAAAAACTTACTTTGGTGCCATCGTTGTCGTTTTTGGAAGTTGAGAGGAAGAAAGCGCGCGCAGAAAACGTGCTCTCGGCGCAAAAGATGGTCGCAGAATGATTCTGCGAGAAAGGAACGAGCACAGGACTCACGCTCACGCGAGGAAGAAGAGCACGCAGGAGGGTCTTCTCGCACAAGCAAGTCGCGCAGATGAGGATCGGCGCTAGGGTTCGGCGCTGAAGAGGGTTTTGCGAAATTAATCGGTTGGTGGATCGGTCCACCAACCAAAATTTAATGCGTTTGAACGGATCACCGTTCGATCTGATTTCGTCCAGACCGATCAGGATACAGCCTGATCGGACTGGCATGGTCCTGATCGGTCGGATGACCGATCAGACGCGATCCTGATCGGTCGGGTGACCGATCAGGATTCGATCAGTAGGGTCCGGAGAGAAACCTCTGAGCTCCCTGATCGGTCTGTGGACCGATCCCCACAGGGTGCCAGATCGGTCCGGAGACCGATCCAGGCTAGCTCAGTACACTTAGTCAAATTCCGGAAGATCACGGCTTGCCTCGCAGATCGGTCTGTGGACCGAACACCACAGGAAGGGGTCAGATCGGTCGAGGGACCGATCAGCCCTATGCCTGATCGGTCCGGTGACCGATCAGGGTTCCTGATACGAACTGAAAAGTTCAGTTTCAGAACTTCTGAATTTTCTAAACGAGATTTGATGGACTTTGTCGAACTTGTACATGATTTTATGACTAAAATTGATCCCTGAATAAGAATCAAAAGTTCTTAAAGGTTCAACAAACACTTTGACCCATCCAAATGGAGTCAAACTCAATTAACAATCAATCAAGCAAGTTCAACCAAATTTTGTTTCCAAATCCAAGTTTCCAATCAAGTTGCCTTGATTGGAATGTCCAAGTATGATCATGGAGCCATATACACATGTTATGCAATGATTTTCCCCATACTTGGTCACCACCGTGATTATTATCTCGATAACTTAATTCCTCAAGGGATGCAATGACATTTTGAGAAATTGAGTTAAACCTAACATCTCACCCCATATCTAGCAAGCAAAAATGTTTTGTTAAACCTTATAGTTTGTGTGAGATGTTCCCCAAATTACCCAATTGTTCCCAAAAATTTAGAAGTCATCATGAAGGGTTTTGACCGCAATTTGAACATCATGAAGCGCGACACATTCCCAATTCCCGTCTTAGGAAACTAAATTCACTCTCGGGAAGTGGTTTAGTGAAAATGTTAGCTAGGTTTGACTTTGACTCCACATGTGAGAGTATGATGTTCCCCCTAGCTACATGATCTCTAATGAAGTGGTGTCTTACCTCAATATGTTTTGTCCTAGAGTGATGGACCGGATTCTTGGTTAAGTTAATTGTGCTAATGTTATCACATAACACTTGCACACCCTTGTAACTCAATCCATAATCCTCTAAGGTGTGGATCATCCACAACAATTGTGATATACTCTCTCCCATGGCGATATATTCTGCCTCGGTAGTGGAAAGAGCAACACAATGTTGCTTCCGACTCGACCAACTTACTAAGGACGATCCTAAGAATTGGCAGCCCCCACTAGTGCTCTTCCGGTCCAACTTACATCCAGCGTAGTCGGAATCCGTATAGCCCATCAAATCAAAAGATTCGGTACGGGGATACCAAAGACCTACACCAATTGTACCCTTGAGATATCTCAAAATTCGCTTAACAGCAATTAGGTGAGATTCCTTGGCACACACTTGATACCTAGCGCACATACCTACAGCAAATAGTATATCTG
This sequence comes from Boesenbergia rotunda, assembly GCA_024364735.1. Taxonomy (NCBI): domain Eukaryota; kingdom Viridiplantae; phylum Streptophyta; class Magnoliopsida; order Zingiberales; family Zingiberaceae; genus Boesenbergia; species Boesenbergia rotunda. The sequence continues at coordinate 79,219 of JAGFNQ010000728.1, read as the reverse complement.
GTCGACTAGCTGTGAGGTATAGCAAACTACCTATCATGCTTCGATATTGAGTTAGATCAACAGGTTACCACTCTCATCATTGTCTAATCTAGTGTTTGTGGCCATGGGAGTGGTTACCTCTTTCGAATCACTCATATTGAATTTTCGAAGCATTTCATGTGTATACTTTGATTGGTGCACATGGATACCATCGCGAGTTTGCTTGATTTCAAGTCCAGGAAGAAAGTCAACTCTCCCACTAGACTCATCTCAAATTCACTCTCCATGTGTCCAATGAACTCATTTAAATAGCCCTTATTATTTGAGCCACAAATTATGTCATCGACATATACTTGAGCTACAAATATATTGTCACCATCTCTTCGTAGAAATAGTGTAGGGTCTATTTGACCTCTAACAAAGCCCTTTTCAATCAAGAATGTCGACAACCGCTCATACCAAGCCCGGGGTGCTTGTTTAAGGCCATAGAGTGCCTTTTTGAGCTTGAACACGTGGTTTGGATATTCGGTACTCTCAAACCCCGGAGGTTGTTCGACATAGACCTCTTCCTTAATCAAACCATTTAAGAAGGCCGATTTGACGTCCATTTGAAATAATTTGAAGCCACGGTGTGCTGCAAATGCAAGCATCAATCGGATGGACTCTAATCGTGCCACAGGAGCATAAGTCTCATCATAATCAAGGCCTTCAACTTGACTGTAGCCCTTGGCTACCAAGCGTGCCTTGTTTCTAATGATTTCTCCCTTGTGGTTTAATTTGTTTTTGAAGACCCATTTGGTTCCAATAATGGTGGTCTTCTTAGGTCTAGGGACTAAGTCCCAAACCTGACTCCTCTCAAATTGACCTAGTTCATCTTGCATCGCGATAATCCAATCGGGATCATTTAATGCTTCATCAATTTTTCTAGGTTCAATTTCGGAAATTAGAGCAACTTCATTAGCCTCATTCCGGAAGAATGATCTAGTCCTAACCCCTTGATGGATGTCTCCAACGATTTGGTCTTGGGGATGACTAGAGGCTAATCTCGTTTGTCTTGGTGTTGGTGGTGCTTCTTGAACGGGTTCACTAGACACAAGTTCAGCCTCAGGATCCGGCTGATCAATGGGTTGTCTAGGCTCACCGTCATCAGACTCATCACCATCAACAACACTTGGAGATTCATTCAAACTTAGTCTCTTAAGTTCGAGTTGAACTCCTTCTACATTTTCTGATTGGTCAGGTGATTTGGGAATTTCTTCAAAGACCACATCAGAAGACTCTTCAACTAATCTAGTCTTCTTGTTGTAGACTCGGTAGGCTTTACTAACGAGGGAGTACCCGACTAGTATTCCTTCATCAGCCTTTGCCGTGAACTTTCCAAGGTGATCCTTGGTGTTTAGGATGAACACCTTACAACCAAACACCCTAAGATGTTTAACTGTAGGTGGTTTCCCAAACCAAAGTTCATGGGGAGTCTTTCCTAAAAACCTATGGATGAGAACTCGGTTTTGCACATAGCAAGCTGTATTTACAGCTTCAGCCCATAAGTAACTCGGGAGTGAGTACTCATTAAGCATGCTTCGTGCAGCCTCTTGAAGAGCACGGTTCTTCCTCTCTACAACACCATTTTGTTGTGGTGTTCTAGGAGTAGAGAACTCATGTCTATAACCCTTATCTTGACAAAATTCTAGAAACCTTTGGTTTTGAAATTCACCTCCATGATCACTTCTTATTGTCTTAATTGTTAATGATTTCTCATTTTCAACTCTTCTACAAAAAGAAATAAAAATATCTAAGGTTTGGTCCTTATGTTTTAAAAAGTAAGTCCATGTGTATCTAGTGAAATCATCAATGATAACAAAGCAATATCTACTTCCATTCAATGATATGATAGTGCTACAATCAAATAAATCCATGTGAAGTAGATCTAATGCATTGGAAGTACTTACAGCGCTTTTACCTTTATGTGCAGATTTTGTTTGCTTACCCATTTGACACGCATCACATAATTTATCTTTTTCATACTTGATGCTTGGTAAGCCTCGAACTAGTCCCTTGTTGGCCAACTTCCGGATGTTCTTCATGTTCACATGTGCTAGCCTCCGGTGCCAAAGTGTGGACTCTTCTTCTTTTGACATGAAACACTTAGCAAGAGCATTAGTAGCACTTTTAAAAGAAACTTGATAAATATTGTCTACTCTTGCTCCTACTAGTACCGTGTCCAAGGTGTCATTTTGTCTAACTAGACATTGACTTGGTTGGAAGTCAATTGTGTAACCCGTGTCACACAATTGACTGACACTTAGGAGATTAAACTTCATCCCCTTGACTAGAAGGACATTTGAGATTCTAAGACATTCGGATATTTGAATGTCTCCTATTCCTATGACCTTAAGGCTACCATTGTTACCAAATGATACATTACCTCTACTCTTCTTGTGAAATGTGGTAAACAATGATCTATCCCGGTCATGTGTTTGGAGCATCCACTATCAACAACCAAGTTGATAGATGCTCCCCCTCAATCATAACCTACACAATTCGAAAAATAGAAGTCTTAGGTACCCAAACCTTGGGACCTAATGCATCAACTAAACATGACTTAGGCACCCATGCCTTGACCACTTTCTTTTGAGTCTTGGGTGTCCTAGATTGTCTCATGTCAGTCCTAGACATGAGAGATACAAATGAGGGTTCCTTAGGGCGGTAACCAATACCGGCCCTATTGTAAACCGCTCTTTGGGCATTTAGGATCATGTCTAGGGTCTTAGAGCTGTTTGAGAATTTCCCAAGAATATTCTTGAGTTTCTCAACTTCACTCTTCAAGATTGGTTTTCCTCTACTAACACATTATCATGCAAATCACTAATTTCCTCAACCTTAGAGGATTTCAAGTTTCAATTTCATGTTTCAATGATTTAATTTCATCTTCTAGTAATTCAACATGCAAGTCATCAATGTTATCATCCCTAGAGGCTTTCAATTGATCAATTTCCAATTGCAATGCTTTAACTTTGTTCTTGGATTTTTTAAGCATACTAGTTAAACATGCAATTGCTCTATAACGTTTTTCAAGCTCGGGAGAAGTTACCTCTTCATCATCCGAAGATGATGAAGCCGCGTTTGCGGAGCTTGAAGATTCATCACTGCTTTCCTCTCCAAGAGCCATGAGAGTCACTTGCCTTGTGCTCTTCTCCTCCTTCTCATCATCGGATGAACTAGAGGATGACTCATCCCAAGAGGCCTTCAAAGCCTTCTTCTTCTTCTTGGATTTCTCTTCTTTCTTAAGCTTCGGACATTCATTCTTGAAATGCCCTTTCCTACCACACTCAAAGTAAGATGCATTATTCTTATCAAGCTTGAATTCACTAGTGTTACCTCTCCTTTTGAAACGTCGGTCTCTTCGCATCATCCTCCTCACAAAGTTGGCCATTTCGGATGAAGAAGAGCCGCTGCCATCCTCCTCGGAATCGGATTCGGATCCGGAAGAAGATGAAGAAGATGAGACCTCCTTCTCCTTCTTCTTCTCCTTCTTCTTCTTAGTGATTCGATCCCCTGCAACTAAAGCAATCCCCTTCTCCTTGGGGCCTTTGTTAGCCATTTCATGCAATTCCATCTCACAAAATAAATCATCTAATTTTACAATAGATAAATCCTTGGATACTTTGTAGGCATCCACCATGGATGACCACAAAGCATTCCTTGGAAATGCTTTCAAGACATACCTCACAAGGTCGCGATTCTCGACCTTTTCATCAATTGAATGAAGTCCATTAAGGACTTCCTTGAACCGGCTATGGAGCTCACTTACCGACTCATTCTCCTTCATGGAGAGATTTTGGAGTTGATTGAGGAACAAGTCCCTCTTGGCAATTCTAGAGTCTCGGGTGCCTTCATGGAGCTCTATGAGTTTGTTCCACAAGTCTTTTGCACTTGTGAAGGGACCAACCTTGATGAGTTGGTCTTTGTTCATGCCACATTGTAGAGTGACAACCGCTTCGCGTCGGCTTCACTCTTCCTTGTTTGTTCGGCCCGTCCACCTCCATGACTCAAGTTCTTTGCCTTCATCATCCTTAGGAGGGTGAATCCCTCCTTCACCGCGAACCAAGTATGGATGTCCATCTTCAAATAGTATTCCATCTTTGATCTCCAATATTGGAAGTCGGCACCATCAAAGAATGGAGGTCGGGTGGTGGAGAAGCCTTCTCTCAATGCCATCTTGTTGAGAACTCTCGGTTGTTAAGCCGTAAACAGAGCACCAAGCTCTGATACCACTTGTTGGGAACGAGATGGCTAGAGAGGGGGGGTGAATATAGCCAATACTTTCCTTTGAAGAGCTTAGCAATATTTCTGCACTCAAATATCAGCAGCACAGCGGAAGAAGCAAGAAATAGCAGAGCAATTGCAGTAAACAAAAACGAGATGAAACCTAACAGTCACAGCTACCAAGATCGCTAACAGGAGGGTTTTACAAGGTTCGGGGATAACTTGCCCCTACTCCTTGGCGTGCCCTTAAGGTGGGCGATCCCTTGATCGTCGGCAGATCAAGCCCCGGTGATCACCGGATAAATCAGCAACCTCCTTCTCGGTGGAGAAACTCTCCACACGTTTCAATCAAATATAAGTGTTTAAGCTCAATGAAACTACAAGAAAGATCTTACTCAAACCTTGACAAGGACAAAACACAGCAAGCTTCCTTGAGCTCCACCCAGTGGCGATCTCACGCAAGAACCTTCCCCGTGTCTTCCACTGTCGGACTCCAGAGCTTCTTGTTCTCCTTCAAGGCTCAAGTAAAATGGTTGCTTCTCAATTGCTTGCTCAAAAATGATGAAGATCGCAAGAACACAGCAGCAAGTTGTGGAGAACTCAAGGCACGGCAGAAAACTCTTTCGCAGACTTGCTTCCACGAAGCTATACACCGCCCTTTTGATTCTTCACAAGGTGACAATATCTCTGTAGCTCCCAGCTACTCATCTGCCAACGCCAGCCTCTACTGAGCTATCTCTGGACTCACTGAGCTTCCCTCAGTCAAGCTCCAGTCTCCGCTCCAGTCTGCAGCTCGCCGTTGCAACCTGAGATGGGAAAATGGACAAACCTGTCCAAGGAAAGCTCTCTTTGACTTCCTCCTTGAGTGTTTGAATCCTCCCCTTGTCAC